>CM012437.1:28447190-28749367 GCA_003999625.1 Oryzias javanicus | reverse complement strand
GGTTCCACCATGCACGTGTTCATAATTGTTATGATTCGGAGGCTCTCGTTTGGTGGTGGTGTAAGCGTAGTTGCTCTTGCATTAGCTCACCTGTCCTTTTTGGTCATCTAACTGTCTGGTTTTAGATTAGCATTTTCTCGGTTGCAATGTAATTATATCGTCTTTCAGCTGCATGCAGTCTATTTGAGAAGCTTCGTAGCTTCTTTACCTCCATGAACTGCAATTGTTTTGCTACCAGTTCATGCCGATAGTCTGGGGCCTGGGATTCGCAGTCTTTTATTTCTCTTTTAATTTGATCATTTTCAGTTTTAGTTTTCGTTTTGAGTCGTCAGTGCAGTGACCTGAGCGCTCCGAATCATCTGTTTGTCTTTGAGCACCTCGCGCTGATGCTGCAAAAAGTTTATTCCCTCTGGGTCTGAGAAAGTTCTGCGAGCGCGTGTCGAGCTCCCTAGCGCATGGTTTAAACAAACTATGAGCGGTTTTGAGTCGAGCTGTGAGCAGTATGGCTAGGCTACCAAGTGTTTTGGTCAACTCTTATCCTTCGGTGGATCATTGGTAATTTCTGCCACTACCTCAGAGAGCTTAGTCTCCAGTTCAGATGCGGTTAAGTTCTGAACTTGATCTTCAAAACCTGGAATGTGATTTCAGTGATTTCTGTCAAGGCAGCTTCTAGATCATCAAAAAGGTCCCTATGGCTAGAGGCCTCAGAAGAAACTGCGTCAGTCATTTCTAAATCTGTTGCTCAGCTGATGAGGAATGAAGCTGGAGGGTTTGGACAGCTTTGTTTAGCCTAATTAGCAAGTACCGAAACTTTAGCTTTAGCTTTCAAATCACTATACATATCTAGCTTTTAGCCCCTTAGCATTAGCGTTAGCTTTAGCCTTTTAGCTTTTAGCATTTACACCTAACTGCCAGTAGGGGAAGATGACAAGTGTGATATCTATTTCAAGCCACAAGGGGGAGTCAATGAACCACTGACTTAGCAGACCTTCCTACTGCTGTCTACCTAGATTGCACAAAACTTTCAAGTCTCTGAGTGGATTAAATATAGGTCTCTATATCTATGTTTCCACAGTCAACCTGCTTTGGTTCAATGCAGTCCAAGTACACACACCTCCTCTAGGCCAGTACGTCTATGGATATTAATCCCAATGTAACTTGGTTCAACACACAACTTCTGATTATTATTAGAAGAGGGTAACACCTCTGGCTCAGAGGTCCACCTCCTATGACCTGACTGCGTCACAGCTTTAGCCACACCCTTGGGTGACCCGGAAGTTCCTCCTTCTTTCTCCTCAGTTTTACTCAGCGCTCGTCGCGAACACACCTAAAGCAGGCAGTTTTTTAGCAGAGGCAGCTAAACGTCCTGAAGACAAAAGTTTACTCACAGCAACCCTAAAGCTGGAAAAACGGAGTGATTGCAACTTTTGGATTTAAGCTAGTTTGGTGTAACAACTTGCTATCTCTAAGGTGTCTTTTGCACTGATAAAGTAGGGACAAAGGGTCTGCAGACCGCGCCTGCGTGTGCTTTCAGCACAAGAAAAAGGGGGTCAGGTCTGCCAACAGACTAACAAATTGCTCCTTCAGAGAGCTTATCACACAGCCCAAAACGCGCAGTTATATCCTAAAATCCTTGTTAATTTTAGTAACCCGCTACGGCTGACAAGAGTGCTTTCCTGCACTTTCATAAGACGTTTACGTCTTATAAACGTCTCACTAAGATAAATCTATGGGGTGAGAGGTCCGGCCGGAATCCTCAGCCGCTGGGACGACGGAAGTCGGGCCTGTGTCCTGGAACACGCAGGTACACAGCCAGAACTTTCCGTGGAAAGAATTACACAAGACAGGAAACACGCTGAACTTCTGTAATCTTTCAAAGGCCTTTTAACTTATTAAAACGCATAAGCATAAATGCGCAAATGCATGCAAATTATCACGGTTCTGCTCCGTGCAGAAAAGTTGTTTCACAGAATCATCTGTTACGCTGATCGCACAGCGTCACAGGCTTCCAAAGCCACACAACAAGTTCTCAGTTTAAATAAGGGAAAAGTCAACAGCTCAGAGTACTCAGGAATTTCATTCAGAACCGCAGTTACGTTTTAGATGCACAAACCTTTCTAATTAACCTGTTTATCTCAATATTTCCCAGTTCACAAAACGTTTTCAGAGGCCTCGCACGGCGCCATAAATATAACTGTAGCATGAATGGCTAATAATTAACAACCATATGAAGGGTTGAATATGTGAATATTCGCCTTCAGATCTGGTCAAAGTTATAAAGTTTATTAATCTGCAATTTTCAGATTCACCTGTAGGGGGCACCACCTCCTGCAAGGAGGAAATTATCACTTTAATTATTAGTTATTATTTCTAATTAATAAAGTAATACTCAAATTTATCAGTCTACTTATCAAAAAGGAAACGTGAGTGTCTTTACCTTTGAAGGGACGTTTTGTGAACCATGGAAATTATGAGACAGAACAACGACTTCTTATACACATTCATTTATTGCATAAAAGTGGATTAACAAGAAGGATTATTGAGTGTGAAAGCACAGCATTGATTATACTTTGCAGAGATGAAAAGAAGAAAGAAAGAACTTTTCTAATACTGTTCAAAATGCATACGTGAAGAGAGCAATAAAATGAAATTTAAACAAATTAAAATTATGTGAATGGGCTGAAGGTGTATGACTGCAATGTCTGATGTGTCTGATCTAATGCAAAATTAATGTTTTAATAAAATCGAGATAAATGTCCTTCTAGTGGTTGAAACAATAGTTACTTAGTTGAATTCTAAATCAAAGAAAATGTCTCTCTGACCACAAACAGTAAAACGCTGGAGCAAGTCTTCTCACCATGCGGTCTGTGGGTTCTGGTTCCAAAGAGCACAGGAAGGCCTCTCTTTAGTTTCAGCTTTGAGAGGCTGCTCTTCTCCCGAGAAGTCAGCCAGGTGTCGAAGTTAGAATCTGTCCCAAAGGAAGATTCAGGTTATTGTCCAGGGTTTTTTAGTCTCAAGTGGTCAAGTCACGCTTGGTTCCAAAAATTAGCGACTAAATTAAAAGTTTTCAAAGCTGGCCGGGGCTACAAAAACTTAATAATTATTTGTCACTTATAAAAATTAGAAAGAAAAATGAAAAGTTAAAATTGCATAAAACGTAAAAAGGTTGACGGTTCGGTTTGTTTAATCTTAAAGATGGAAAAATCTCACAGAAGTTTTCATCTCGAAGTTATTAAAATCTTAGAAGTTAATCTTTTGTTCTGAGCTCTCTCTGTTCAGTTTTCCCTCCAAAAATCTTTTGCTTGAAGCTATCTCCTTGTTTTCTGAGAGTCTTTCCTCCTTGACCTCAGAACTCCATCCCTGAACTGACTTACAGTTTGAACGTGCGAGGGACAAAGGCCCTGAAACTGACCAATCAGAAAACGAGTTGGGCCGGTCTTACGCCCTCATCTAATTAACATACTCCAATAGGATGTGAGTTTCTAATCTGGGGGTGGGGTCCTAATTGTGGGTGTTTGTGGGCGTGTGCGTGTGTATCCGAGGACAGACCTTACACAAACATCTCTTAACATTAAGGAATTAAAGAAACATTTAATTTCTTTTTAATCAACTCGTCTCATAAGTAGGAACCCCTTTATGCTGGAAAGAAAACAAAATAATAATAATCATCAACATTTAAAAGATAATACAATCACACTGAAATTCCACACAAGATGAAGCGAGAATCAAAGCGAAATGATTTGTTTCTTTTTTCTTTTGAAACTCTTCCTGTGGAAAGATTGAACAACTTTAGTTAAATTCACTAAGAATAAAAAAAAAAACAACGGTTAAGGTAACAAGTTATAAAAAACATTCCATGACCAGAACAAAGGAGGATTCTTCTCAACCCACATCTGGTGTGAGTGAAGCTGGGGGTTGGCTGCAAGGCTGTAAATTTGATCTGGTGGGTTGGTGATCCTCAGACCTGTGAAATGTCGATTGTCAACAAATGAGAGCATTTTCTTGTGGCTTCAAAAGAACTTTATTCAATGGAATGCACTTTTCTGGACGTCCTGTAAATCAAAATGGCTGGTTAGGCTCCAGAGTGGCTGGTTGTCACGGTAACCTGGATTACCAACGTCCTTTTGCGGGGGAAGTTAAGTGTTTCGGGGTCTGTTGCCATCCAGTCTGAGAGATGTTCGGGAGTGAAGACCAATGCCTGTTGAAAGGGGGGGGGGGGAGGTGATCTTTATGGCCTCAGCAAAATTCCTTTGTTAGTTAAGGTTCTGGGATCCATGGTTTCATGCTACAGCTGCATTGGCTCCCTGTGCGTTTTTAAGTCCTTATTTATTCTATTAGTTTTAATATGTTATTGCTTTTATATTTTACATAATTTATTTTATTTTATCTTGTGAATTTATTTATATTTTCAAAAATATTTTATGTATTTCATTTTAGCATTTTACTATGATTTTAACCCCAGTGTTTCCTGTGGGAATCTATCATATCAGGGCTTGCTGGCTCGGTCTGGGGTTGTTGCCGTGGTTTTCGCCCTTGTTGGGGCGGCTGGAGTCCTGCACTGCAGCCTCACAGCTGTGGAGTGGACTCCGTTGCTGTCCCGGCTTGGGTGGGCACTGTGGCGATGTTCCTTTGACCGAAATGGCTCCTGGAATGATAGAATCCCCAATACTGTTTCCTCACAGCAGAGCCAAGCCTTATGTCTGTTTTACAATTTTGTATTTAAAAGTCATTTTTCATTGTGTGTGGGATTATGGGTTGTATGTGTTGATGGATGGTGGGGGTTGGCTTTTATTGTATATGTGTTTTTGTAAAGCGCTTCGAACTGCGCAAAATATGAGAAGCGCTTCTTTATAAATAAAGTTTGATTTGAAGTAGTGAAGGAATTCAGACCCTAATACTGACCTTGATCTAAAAGTGTTGAAAATGCTTTCTAAAACCTAAAAAGCCAAACTGTTAGGGTCACGTGGTGAAATAATTTGGAAAAATATGGGAGTATTTTTAGTTCCAGTTCTGGACGTTGATGTCTGCAGCAAGGTCATCTTTTCCAAACTTGACACGAACCAGAAATACCAAAATGTAGCTTTTCCAAATGCTACCCAAAAGCAAAATCATCACATTTGTAAGTCGTACAATCTCCCGCGCCCTTGTGCAACAACATTTCAGCCACTTACACCTTCATAAAAAGTGTCAGTTGTATGAAAGATACTCTGCCGAAGCCGACCTTAACATTAATAAAAGTCATTTTTCCCCCAAGGTAAATAATAAAGCTTCGGTACAGCAGCATTAAGTCCTTATGTCCCTCTGTAAATGCAGTGAGGATTTCAAAGAGAAGAAAAGCTTGCACTTGGATGGCTGGTGCACCACATGTGTGTAGAATAGGCTGAAGTGTCGAGCATTTCCACCAAGGCTTCAGACGACGCACGCAAATCACTTACCGTGCACGACCAAACTCAACGCAACAAAGAGCAAAATGCTTCTTCGGCTTGATGTGTGAGTGACGCTTAACTGCAATCACACGATCGCAGCGAAGAGATGAAAAACCTGCGGTTTTCAGCGACGCTCGCCACTCTCAATGAAGCAATTATCTCTGAAGGACCTTGCACGGATTAAATACATGTAACATCTCAGCGACGAGTGCCACATAAAAGGGCAGGGACGGGTAAAAGCTGGCTGCCATGCTGAAGCTGTTATCGACCTTTAAGGCCACATCAGGGAGGGGGGCGGCAGCTCCGTGCCCCCTCCGGACTTCACTCGCTCTGCTTCCTCACAGCTAAAATCCTCTCCTTCATGCATTTTTCCTCTCAACTGAACCGGCTTTATCTCTGCTTATCTGGGCTTGTCTTTTCCCTTTTCCTCTCTTACACTCTTTTCCTTTAGGTTTGCTCAGTCTCTTTACACATACCTGCTGTTGGATAATTCCCCTCCTAATGCCTCCTTCTACATTTCACCATCTTAAAATTGGGCTTCTTTCTTGGACTCCTTTTCTTGTCAAATCCCCTGCCTGTGTTTGACCTATTACATCAGACAGACATTGACTTTTTTTTTTTTGTTTACACACAGAATTTCAATCACCACAAATGCAAGACTCCTTCTGTTTGTGTGTTTCTTAAAGCCAAACCATGGTCTTTTTGTTTTTGAACTGCACTTCATCCAAATGCATGGCGTATATCTGACTCCCAGAAGTGTTTACGATTCCGGGCTCGGCTTTTCATGTGAAATATCCATCCCATCACTTTATCAAAGTCACTAGAACATTAACCTCAGTTTGAGCCAGTAACGCGGCTTTCAAAGAAGAGCTGCAGAATCGATGCACCATTACAAGGTGAGGAAAAGGTCTATTGATGAACCAATCAAGTGGCCTGCATGGCGGAAATGAGATTGGGAGCCTATCGGCTTCATCACATCACCTTTTCTGAGGAAGAATAAACCTTTTTCCAGCGCTGATAAAAGCTTTGGAATATTCTTGCTTATTCCAAATATCACTGTTTGTCTGAAAACTAGCAGTCATTTTATTTTGTTTGATTGAATCACTTGTACTGGGTATAACAAGGTTTCGGCTTCTTATAGCTTTATTGCATTTTTCTGAGTGTTATAGGTCCCTGGGTAAAGTCTTACATGTCCCAGGAATGGGTGGACCACAGACTAAGTTTCCAGTATCATTATTATTTTTTGAGGAGTTTTTTGTTATCAAATTCCTAAATTTCTGTAATTTTCAAGCATGTTTTTTAGGATCTTCCTATGCTTATATTTTCCATTTTCTTACATAAACCACAGTTGAAAATAAAAGAAGTCTAATCTAATTCATCATGTGTTGTCATATTTTGATATATTTTTTCATGACAAATGCTTTTCAATGGGTATATTATATTGAGTAAAAATTACCCAGCAAAAGTGAGGACATAACTTTTTATAGTGAAAATGTTCTAGTGTTAAACATAAACTTTTCTTGAAATTAGTCAACCTCCTATAATAGGAATGTCCACCCTTGGATTGTCGTTCTTATTGTTTTTTTTTTTTTTTAACTTGATCTATCCATGATTGCCTGAATCAGGTGTGTCCAACCAATCAAATACAGGTGCAAAGTCAGTTTTTCTCAAACATTGGCATCTCCCTGTCAGAGCCAAACGTCAGTAAACAGTAATCAGTCTGAGTCAACATTTACATCACAACCACTCTCACCAATCAGGACTGAACTTGTTGGAAGTCCACACCCCCTCCATTGAAAAAGCAAGCTCGGACGAATCAAGCATTTCATACTTTTACCAAGTCATCTGATTGGTCTGTTTATAACTTGAATAAATTGGAATACAGAAAAAAATATTAAAAAAAAAAAACAGAATTAGAAATAATGTGTTAAAAGTTGGTAGCAGAGCAAGTATGCTTATTCTGACAAACACAATGACTGAGTGATAGCTGATTGTTTCTCTATAGAAGTTTATGGGATTTTGGCATTTTGAAGAAACTTCCTATTTGGAACAGTAGGGAGGGGTCACTCAGTCCAGTACTCATATGCAGCCAATGTCTTTCCCATCTTTCAGTGTTTATATCCCAGCGTTTTTGTGATTTTCTATCACAACAGATAGTCCTCCTTCCTGAATCTGTATTATCCAGTAAGACAGAGTTTACCTCTCTTCATATGACCAATGTCATGCTCTGTACATATAACTACACTTCAGATCCCTCCAGCAACGTATTCCCCCTGTGAGAATAAAGTCTGCCTATTTATTCAACAACACTTGGTTTTGCCTTTTTAAGATTAAAATGTTTTAAATAATATTGTTTGGGAGATATGAAAAAAATATCTCAAGAAGTTTCTTTTTTATTACATATACTATATTCATTATTTATTTATTATCAATTGGTTGCTGTTGCTGTCGTGTTAATTAAATTATTTTTTTTTTTTTTAATAAAAACAGGTCCAGGTTGCTCCAGGACTAAAACCTGTGAATTATTATTATTTTTTTTATTTCATATAGATTTTTATCATAAACTGCAAGAAGAAAAACTCACTGAGCAAGATCAGATTATTTAATGCATAAAGAAAGCATTAAGTCCATAATTAAAGCGTCAGCCCTTAATTTTACTTTAATAAAAGTACCTAGACTTTAAACTGGGAATTTTGGAAGCTCTTTGGAAATCACCATTTTTTTTCTCTCTTTTTTTAGCAGATGGACTTTCATCGTTTGCATTCAGGCTGTTTAGTAAAGCCATTAAAATTGCATCCATCCATTTTCTACAGCTTATGCAGGACCAAGTAAACCCCTGCTTCTTTTCCCACAGTGCATCTGCCTCCCAGGCCTGCTCTTGAGGAAGTCAAGTGAGGCGAACGCTCTCCGGCTGGCCGTGGAGCTTGCTCTGGGGGGGTTAAGCTTATCGCGGTGCAAGCCGTGGCGGGGGAAAAACAAAGACTCCCTGACTTTGCTACATTATAACACAGGAAAAGGACAGAAAGATGGAAATATCAGTGAAGCACAGACTTGCCAGGCATCAGAGTGAAGTGAGATGTGAAAAGACAGACTGTTTACTGTAGAAGGAGAAAAAAAAAGCCTGAACTTAGACTGTGTCTGACTGGGGAAAAAGAGGAACAAAGCAGCCAAGTCTTCTTTGTTCCTCTGCATCAGATTTTTTTTTCTTCTTTTTTTACATTTTATCATTAAATACATTCGAGAGTTCATCCGTGGGAGCCCACAGTGACAATGTGGACGATGTTCAAAGGATCCCATTTCTCAGAGGGAACTATTTTTAAAGAAAATGCAGCTCTGTGTTCGCTAATTAAAAAACAGAGCTTTGTGTACTGGAAGCAAGTTGTACCTCATGCTGAAAAATGGAGAACAGCTCAGTGTGAGCTCGAGTGTTATCCAGAAGATGTCGTCCGATGTGGCTTTTAAATATGTTTAGAATTGTTTACAGGAGTCAGCGATGTGGATGTTTTCCCACAGAAAGAAGAGCAAGGACACAAAGCTCACGAAAACAAGTATTGAAAAATATAAACAATGACATATAGGTTATGTTTTTTCATACATGAACTAAAGAAACCATTGAGGCTCAAGGTCATTTGTGGAGTTCCTCAGAGATTAGATTTAGAAACCTTTATTGTTACACAACTGAACTTATTTTTGTGTGTAGTAATGAGGAAAAATACAAAATGAGTGAAAACTGAACCGAAGCAGAAGAGCAGATGAGGTGTTTTTGGTATGATATATATATATATATATATATATATATATATATATATATATATACACCATGCATTTTCCTGACAATAGTCGAATAGTCGGGAGAAGCTCCGGCAGCCTCATGACTCCACTAGGGATTATGTTGAAGATGCATTGCAACTCCCCTGGAAATTCAATTGTGTAGACACCATAAAATCAGAGTGAAATGAAGATGTGGCAGGCTAGTTCATTTTTTCCAAAACTTAATTTCTGCAACTCAAATGCTTTTCAGTATCTTGTGTGGCCCCCACGAGCTTGTATGTATGCTTGACAACGTCGCGGCATTCTCCTAATGAAACGACGATTGGTGTCTTGTGGCATTTCTCCCAGATCTGTGTGAGGGCATCCTTGAGCTGTTGTACAGTCTGAGGAGCAACCTGGTGGCGCCTAATGGACCCAAACATGATGTCCCAGAGATGTTCTATTGGGTTTCAGTCAGGGGATGGTGAAGGCCATTCAGTTGTTTCAATTCCTTCATCCTCCAGGTACTGCCTGCAGACTCTTGCCACGTGAGGCCGAGCATTGTGGTGCATTAGGAGGAAACCAGGACCTACTGCACCAGCGTAGGGTCTGACAATGGGTTCAAGGATTTCATCTGGATACCTTATGGCAGTCAGAGCACCATTTCCTAGGCAGTAGAGGTCTGTGCGTCCCTCCATGGATATGCCTCCCCAGACCATCACTGAGCCACCACCAAACCTGTCATGTTTGGCAGCATAACGTTCTCCTTGTCTTCTCCAGACTCTTTCACGTCTATTACAAGTGCTCAGGGTGAACCTGCTCTTGTCTGTGAAAAGTACAGGGCGCCAGTGGCGGACTTGCCAATTCTGGTGTTCTTGAGCAAATGCCAGTGGAGCTCCACGGTGCTGGGCAGTGAGCACAGGGCCCACTACAGGACGTGGAGCCCTCAAGCCACCTTCATGAAGTCTGTTCCTGATTGTTTGGGTAGAGACATTCACACCAGTGGCCCTCTGAAGGTCATTCTGTAAGACACCAGCAGTGCTCAGCCTGTTCCTCCTTGCACAAAGGAGCAGGTATGGGTCCTGCTGAGGGGTTGAGGACCTTCTACGGTCCTGTCCAGCTCTCCCAGAATAACCACCAGTCTCCTGAAATCTCCTCCATGTTCTGGAGATTGTGCTGGGAGACACATTAAACCTTCTTGCTGCAGCATGTGTGGATATGCCATCCTGGAGAAGTTGGACAACCTGTGCAACTTCTGTAGGGTTAAGGAATCTCCTCATACTGCCAGTAGAGATAATTACACAAGACAAAATCAGCACAAGTGGAAAACCAGCCAAAAAAGATCAAGAGGGAGAAACTTGAAATGACCTCCACATGTAACACCAGTCCTGTTTGGAGGGTTTTCTAATTGTTGCCACTGAAGTGCACCTGTTGTTAATTCCATGAACACCAATACAGCTGAAACTGATGAACGAGGCCCTCAGCTGCTTAACAACAAGAAAATTATCAGACAGGTTTAATTCATTTCATGCCAGGCCCAATAAAAACGGGTTCCTTTTAATTTTTGTGAGCACTATATACATACCAATAGGGAAAAAATCATTTTACCAATAACTCTTACTTTAAGAGAAAAAATTGAAATAGATAAGAATTGTTTCTTTAAAATAAATTTATTTTGCAATTAAAAAATTCTTGATAAGATAAATCTTCTTGCAAAAAAGGAACGATATTACATTTTTTCCTTGAAAATTGGTTCTTTGTCTTCAGATTCAGTTTCAATATGGATTAAAAGCAACTCGGGTGAGTCCTGCTGTGGGACAAGTCTAAATCTTTATCTAAGTCTGTATCTCTGGCCTGTTTTGGTTGCTGCTGGAAAACAGTTTACCTCCTCAATTTGGTATGAAGAAAACACAAATAGTGTGGTTTCCAACATACATTACTTCCAATTACAAAATCTATGTAAAATACATGTTTTTTTCATTAGTCTCTGACAAATCCATATGATTTGAAACTATTGCCACTCCAATAGTCAACCTGGCCTTTAACAGACCAGAGTGTGATTAAATCAGATGATGCACTGGGTAAACTCCTGCTGCTTTTTGCACTTTTTAAAGAGAATAACATCAATGAAAAGAGTTCCACTTCAAAAGAGAAAAAAAAATAATATTTTTTTTCTGAATTTCTCTCTCCTCTGCATTGGGACAGAAATCACAAAGGACTGATCCACAATCACTGATGATCTAAACAAAACTCTGGCGGTTTTCCTAGAACTTCTGGGTTTCTGATGACTCCATCCTCCTGTGGTCGATCTTAGCTTTCACTTTCTGAGTTGTCAACTCAGAAACCACCTTGAGGGAAAGCGTTACTAAACATAAAGGGGGGTTTTAAACTTTTAAAAGAAAAATAATTCAGGAAGTTCTGGATTCGCAGAAACATAATTTGTGCAAGAGAGGACTTGCTTTTCAGACGTGAGAGACATCCAACTGTGACCTGAGACCTGCCTGACTTCTACAGGTTGGCAGGTTGGTGGTCATTTTTGCAAATAAGTGTAAAAAAATCAATTCGCAAGAGAAAGAAGAGGAATTGACTCTGAGTCACCGACGTATGAAGCCGAAGTTGTGTTGGATTCCTTACTTTTCCTTAAAATAGGATTGGAACTGGATTTTTCCATAACTACCACAACCTTTAACCGCCCTGTCCACTGCAGCACGACCTGACCTGTCATTTCTGTCATTTCCACCTGGAGTTTGTCTAATCTCTGCTTTCCCTCGTGTTCCAACACAATGCTCCCGATTAAAGGAACATGACGCTCTTTACTCTTAACAAGTGCTCCTGTCCTTTTCCTCTCATTAAACCATAAAAATTTCCCCAGCTTCTCTCTGGATTACGTCCGAGCTGGGTGTCAGCTGGATCATAGAGAAGTCGGGCAGCAGCTCTGACTTGCAGGCCCGTTCTCGTGTCAGTGCCAATCATCAGGGAGGTGACACAATGTGAAGACAGCAGGACAGCTGATTAACAGCAGGCTGCGATATTAAACTCCTAATTACATTTTTTCCTCGGTGCTGACACCATCGCTTCACACTGCAGACTAACGGTGGGGGAAGGAGCTGCCAAGTCGCGGAGAACTTGTCCTGAATGAATGCGGACGCATCCACCTGCAAACTGCCACACTCTGAAGGCGTCAGCAGGGAGCTGGGCATCAGCACGGCTCTAAGAAGCTGTCCTTTCAGGGACGTTGAGCAGTCCGTCAAGCGCTTGTGTCATCGCTAAATCCTGATCTGTGATGGCTCAGTAGCTACAGTTGCTTTAGCAAACGAGTATCGCTTGATGCCACTCAATCTTTCCCATTGTTTTTCCAAAACATGTAGAAAAATGATACATTAGAGGATCAAAAGACCAGAAAAGATGACTGTCGCCTGCCAAAGGAAGCGGCTGGATCAGTGCCCACCAGGGCTTGAATCATCCTGACACTCTCTCTGGATGAAGGTTTCAAGCTATAGATATGGACTGGGTTAAGGATATCTCATGATAACGGAGACACTTGAAAAGCGTTAAAAGTCTGAAATATACACAGCAGGAATCAAAGCTCTAATTTTTAGGGTGTCTATCCTCAAATGAGAACCTGATCCAAACTGATTTTATTCGTAGCATCCTTAACCCATCTTGAAGTTTCCTAATGCTGGTTTTACACTGGTCTGTCTGCAGTGCGTCTCCTTTAGGGTCTGTGGGGAATCCGTCCCACCAACGCATTCTCACTCCCAACTCGTCATAAATGGACACATGGTTCAGGTCCCCTCCACATCACTTTTTAAGTTTCCAAACTTGTGCTGGCTGTTCCCATTAAATCAGGAGTCCCCAACCTCCAGGCTCCAGATCAGTACCGGTCTGAAGGCCGCTTGGTACCAGGCCACAGACGCTAGCATGGGTCTCCACCCCTCGGGACGCAGACCAGTGCCCTAAACCTGTACGTCTCTGCATCCATTACCGTACCTCGAGGGGTTGGGGACCCCTGATTTATTGGAAAAAGCCATTCATTTGTCTTCTTGACCATTTTTTTCCCCTTTTGGGGTCGCCACAGCCTAACCTGGCTCTTGATGGGTTAACCTGGCTTCTTTGAAGGCTCAAAGCGCTTCACAGTCACAGACCCATTCACACACATTCATACACTGGTGGTGGCACCGCAGCCGAACACTGGCGCAACCTCCCACCAGAGACAATTTAGGGTTCAGTGTCTTGCCCAAGGACACTTAGACACATGGGTGGGCAAGAAATCGAACCCACTATCTCTCGATCATAGGCGACTGCCCTACCACTGCACCACGGCCGCCCAAGGCAATAGGATATACCCAGGACAGGTCACTAGTCTGTCGCAGGGCCAAATCACACACACCCACCACACCTACGGACAATTTAGAGTAACCAGTTAACCTTTGAAGCATATTTTGGACGGTGGGAGGAAGCCAGAGAAAATCCACACATGTACAAGAACATGCAAACTCCACACAGAAAGGGCCCCCTCTGATGATTTTGCTTCAGGTCCCTCAGCTGGGACTTGAACCAGCGCTTTTTTGCTGTGACGCAAGAGCGCTAACATGACGAGTTGGGACACCCAAAACATCAAAAGTGACGCAGAGGAGATCTAAACCATACGCCCACATGTGTAGATGTACACATGTATGTAATCGTGTACATGAATATGTAGATCCCACAACTGTTAGTTAGTTGACATTGTTTCGGTTGCCTCCTCAGTCTGTCCACCCTCCCAAACCCGACTTCCAGAAGAGGGGTTTCTCCACTCCCATATCATCCAACCCTTGAAAACTTTGGTAATCTGGCCTGATGCCCTCTTGAGTCCTCCTCACTGTGTGTGGTAAAATGCATGTTTTGTGTCATAATTCTGGCAATTAAGGACAACGGTGTTTTCCGCTGTGTTGACATACGTCACCTTAAATATAATTTTATATTTTTAGTTTTAGTTTGAAAGTAACAGCGCAAGTCTTTATTTTGAAACCTGGGCCTTTTTTCTGTTTCTCCATTTTTTTTTGCTGCAAAAAATCAACGTTTTGACTAACTGGAAATAGAATTCCTGCGTGAATTTTGTGTTGTGGTGCAGGGGGGTGGATGTCAGACGCAGACATTACAAAGGTAAATCGAGATCCAATTGATTAATATACATTATATAAATGTATATTTTTTGTGCCAAGGCAACCTTAAATTTGAACAGGTTTCTCTTTAATTACCATCTCTTTATTATTCCCAGACTTATTGACTTTTTGTTACAGACAGACTAAAGTATTCAGATTTGGGATAAGTTCTTGTCACAGATCAACTTAGCGAAAAATAAAAAAAAAATAAAACAATTTAGAGAATTTTGGAGTTTTAGACATTAATGACTAATTTCCAGCACCTGCATCACCATCACAGTTCAAGAAACAGAAAACAGTTGAGCTGATAAGAACTCACTTTGTCACACTTGACGGTTTGAGTGGATATGAACAACACAACTATTGGATATGTTGAAAAGTAATTACTTTATAATTACCTGCAAGTCTTGATTTACTTGGCTGACATCTTTAATTACCAAACATGACTGAATGGCTGATCAATAACTCGAACAATAGAAGCTTCAGAATTATTTACCTCCCAGCAAAGATCACATCTTCACACGTGATTCCTGCTCATTTTCAGAATCTGAACAATCAATTATCCTCAATTTTAACCAGGGAGCTATTTATCCAGCTCATCCATTACATCGATTAAGTCCGTTTTCACATGGTAGAGTAAAAATACATCTGAAAGAGCGCGTCTCCGTCCACCAATCGGAGGAAGAACGGGGTCATGAAGCAGCCTTCGAGAGAAAAGATAAAGCCCAATTGTGCTGCTTCACACTCTAATTTTGACGGTCATATTTCTAACTAATTCAGCGGAGCGCAGACGTCACAGTGGGGCTTGTTTCATTCTCAAAATGGATGGCTGCTTCCGCGAGAGGTGATTGTACCCACAAGATCACAATCTATCTTAGTTCAAAATGAAATTTTATATAAGAACAAACAAAAAAATGAAGACTGAGATTTTGATCTAATGAAAACAAAACGAATAGGTTCAGCAATATGTTGACATGTTATACGAAAATAAAATAAAAAAAACGGAGCTGTGCTTATCCACCAATATCCTGCATGAAACTGAGACTGAAATCTGATATGTTGTCAGAAGTTAATGGCTTTACTAGTTCTGAGCACAGAAAATCAATCATGAAAAATATTCACAACACTCAAAAACTGCAGCTTGTTGTCTGCATAAAAGGAATCCAGGAAACCATGATAGAGCAGGGCTTTCTAAATACTCTGTCTCACCTGCACTATCAACCAAATACAGGTTAAAAAGAAGTTTGTTTACAACCAAGTCAACCAAGAAAATAAGAAAAATTATGATTGAAATTAATCTTTTTCAAAAACAGAACAAGACACACAAGCTTAACTCATCAGTACAACTCTCTGTACAACAGGTACAACAGGTTGTTAGCACAGCGAATAATTTAAAGCCACTAGGCCTGGTATTTTTTTAGCTTTCAAAATAAGAGCGACCAAGACAAAAAAAAAACAGTTTGACAGTTCTTTACTTTAGAAATTAGGTGCGAATGGTCACGTGTTTGTATATATTTTTTTGATAGTTTTAAAAAATATTTTTATCCTTGTTTATCTAATCTTTTACATACATAATTGTCCTTTTTTATGCTACCTGGAGCGGTGCTTTTAATTATTAAAGGACAAGAACTTTATTGAGTCATAGTGATGTACTATAACACTACGATCTGACAGTTTGACTTCATTGCATCATGTTTTTTTTGTGGATGCAAACTAGTTTGAAAATATTCTCCCCTCCTATTGGGTTTCTCATTTCCTTTTTGTCCAAAAAAAAAAAAAAAAACATTAATTAGGAAAAAATAGAGTAGCAATTGTTTTATTATTTTTTCTGCAAGTTAAAGTTAAAACATAACTTTTTAAATTTGTCCCATTTTTAGTTTTTTTTTTTTTAAGAGTCTGCGCCTTAATTGGAAACAAGCACGTAAATTCAGCACAGATCTGGCAACGCTAAGCTGTTTATTTATCCAAATTTACAACAAAAGGTATTATAATAGCAGACAGATTATGTGCCAAAATTCTTGAACAGGAAAATTATTCATGAAGTAGTTCCTGTGAATAAAAGTGAGATGATTTTTTTTTTTTTTTTTTTTTCTAGTTCTAAAATCTCTGGTTTGGATGTTTGACAGCGTTCCCTGCTGTCCCCATTCAAATAACCACCTTTTTTTCTGTAAGCATTTGGCTTTGTGTTTAAAAACACTTCTCTTTTTTTTCAGGAACAATCATTAAGCTCTGCAGTCTGCCAATCTGAAAAGTCATCTTTTTTTCTCAGCGTGAAATGCTCAAAAGCACTTTTCATCTCCTGTTGTTGAGGAAGCGTAATCAACTTTGAGGAGAATAAAAGGTCTTGTGTGTTTCTGAGAACCAGGGCCATTAGGTCGCATTGGGGGTGTTTTGGTGTTGTGTTTTTTTGGTGTTCGGGAGATGGCAAAGGCCACTGTGATTCTTACAAATCAAGCTAAATTGTTCTCTCGTTGCTCCTTGAGACTGTAGGACAATCTCCACCTCTTTTGTCTGGTTCAGCCTTTACCCGAAACTCCAGTGTTGATGTTCTTTGATTTACTTTAAGTTTTCAGCCGCATTACGAAGCCACAGCCATTACCAATGTAATTCCAGCAGATTCTGAAGGAGAAAAATGGCGTTACATGTTAAGATTTTGTGTTTAAGTGGCACCGGCAACGCTTGGTGTTACAGGGTTAAAAAAAAAAACAAAAAACATAACGCTGCATGACAATGTGATTCTCCTGCTCCTTTCCCTAAATTTTTTTTGGCACATCAAAAACTCAATCATAATTTCAGCTATTTCAGCGATCTTGATACCAAACGTTCGGCTTGTTCAGGACATTGCTGCTTATACTTTTGGTATTCATAACATCATATTTTTTTAAAATATTGAGCAAAATATGTATGATATGAAAAGAATGAGAATTTGCTTAAATCCTGCAAAAACTTTGTGCACTTGGAAACTTGTGAACTTCTGCATACTTTCACATAGAGAAGCAATTCAATCATTTAAATGTTAAGAAACTACTGGGTTTTTAGGTTAATTTGCATAGCTTTTTTTTGGACAACATGCTAGGTTTTTGGCTAATTTAGAAATTTGTCAAGTTTTTTAAGACAAATTTGGAGTTATGGTTAAGATTGTTGGCATTAAGTTAGCTTTTTTTTTTTGCAAATTTAGACATAGTATCAAGTTTTTTTGGCTAATTCTACTTAGCTAATATTTTTAGCATTTTGCTTGGCTGATTTTTTTTTTTTTTTTTTTTTTTGACTAATTGGAATTTTAGATACATTTTTTGGCATTAGTGTTTTTTTGGCAATTTTTGACAAGTTTTTCTTTCTCTTTTTTTTTTTTTTTTTTTTTTTTTTTTGTTAATTATAGAATTATGTTTTTTCGGCTAATTTAGACATGTTTCCAGCTTTTTTGGCTAATTTTGAGCTTAGCTAAAATGTTAGCCTTGTGCTAGCTGTTTTTTTTTTTTCTTTAAATTTGCATGTTTCCATTTCTTTGCCTAATTTTACTTTAGCTAACATTTTAGCAAGCATTCCGCATTTTCATCCAACTAACTTGGTGTCTTTAGCAGCCACCTTCACCTTACGGCATTCACATTGCATCATCGCAGGTAATGATATATCTAGCTTTCCTTTGGGCTGCCTTTGTTTTTTAAGAAAGAAGCAGGAGATCAAGGATGGAGCCAAATCCTCCATCTAATCTGGAAATAAATCACAAATCAGAACCTTTCCGTACAGAATTTGAATCAGGAGACGGGTTTATGCATTGTTTTTAAAAAGAAGAGCCGCACTGAATGTGGTTGTTAAAAGTTTCCCGAGTGCTGCAGTTTTAACTTTACTCGCTCTTCTCTTTTTTCATCACAGCTTTGCTATAAATAGGAATCTTCCGAAAAGCAGGGTAATAAATGTGTCAGGATTTGGCAGAAGAATGATGCTCTTGCAGTTGCGTTTCTCCACTGGGTTGATGTATAATTGAGGCTCAGCTCTTATTATCAACCCTGAGGATTATAGCTGCTTGGATCAGGTGGAACTCAGCAGCAGAGACATATCTATCCACCTTTCTGTCTTCTGTCTCTCTTTGCTCCTCCTGCAGAATTCCTCTCCGTCTTGGTCGTTGTTTCCTGCCCTCCTTCTATCCCCTGCCCTCCTTTCTTTTCATGCCGGATGAAAGTTCAGAGCTTTCATTGACTTTCCCGACTCTCTCCAGAATCGGAGCGCTGCTGTAGTTGAGTCTTCCAGCGCTGGAACCCAAATGTCTCCTCAATTAAAGCAGGCACCTCAGCTGCAGACCGCCGCGGCTCCGGTGGTCAATTAAAAGCAAAATGTGGTCCTGAGAGGCCGAGCTCAGAGCTGAATGCAGAAACAAAGCTGCAGCTGCTGCCTTCAAAACACCATGTTGTTGTAAGAATGTGTTTTTTTCTCCTAGAAAAAATAATTGATAATGCTTTCAGAGAAACTCGGCTTCCAAAGTTCTCGTTTAAAATAACTTTTTCATTTTCCTCCACACTTTGGGATTAGTTAATAAACAAAAAAAAATCTACAAAGGAATGAAAAACTATGAAGTAATTACTTTGTGGGAAAAGCTTGATCATTTTTTAACAAACTTCAAAAAATCTAATATGAACTAAAACATCCAAAAGAATTCAGTTTCGTAACTTTTTGTTTTTCCTTTTAAAAAATAGTTTAAAAAATAGTTAAAGGAGAAGATTAGCTTCTGTTAATCATCACTAAGATTAACGGCTGCTAAATATTGAAAATCTAATCCTAATAATAGCTTTTTAAACTGTTACGATTATTCAGCATAATAACCAGATTAACATAAATCCCAACTTTCTGTTGGTATTAGCTGTCAACAATAGCAGATGTTTTTTTTTTTTTTTTTTTTTCACCATGTAAAAAAAAAAAACAGAACAATGTGAAACCTTACAAATAGTTTCAAAAATCTGCTGTTAGCACAAGTATTAGTCTAAAGTTAACTATATATCTATATATACATATATATATGTATATATAGATAGATAGATATAGATATATAGATATATAGATACAGATGTATAATGTTACAGTCTGTCACTTCTGTTTGGTTCTATTTTTTGTGTTCTTTTCCTGTGCAGGTTAGCTGTGGCTTTTCCTGGAGGGCTCCACCCCCTCCCTGTTGGCTCTCCATGGATTGGCACACAGCTGTCTTCACTTTAGGTTAATTTGTTTGAAGGTGTATTTAAGTGGTTTTGTCTCTGCACTCAGTGTTGGAGTGTAGCTTATGTTCAGCTCTTGGTTCAGGGCTGTTTTAGTTTGCTGGTTTTGAACAAAATGATGCTTTTTTTTTTTTTTTTTTTTTTTTTTTTTGGTCTGTCATCAATTAAGCACTTTTGGTTCATCCACCCTGTCTTGTGATCTTGTCTTGCATCTGGGTTATCTTGATACACCCATGACATATAAACTACATTGTTGCAGACCAGAGTGAAAGCAAAAGGATGTCCTCTCCAAGAATTAAGTCAAACAAAATCAACTTTTCAATTCTCGGAAAAAGCTTTTTTTTTTAAACATAATTGTTTTTATTTCCTTTTTCCGTGCTTCATTAATTTCATTACACCAATCAAAAACAAAGTAATACATTTGAACAAATTATAACTTTTTTTTCTGAATCCAAATAGGATTATATTTTAGTTGGAATGTGTCGTTGTGAGACGTTTTAGGTTTCAGTAATATATGTCTGTGATCTGAAGGTTTGTGAATCAAGAAATTCTAAAGAGATTTATAGTAATAAAAGTAAATTTGATGCATAAATGATTATTTAAAATAAGCAGTAAAAATGCATATTTCTTCAGCCGATTTTAATATATATATTATATATATTTATCTATTCCATGATCAAAAAATACAGAAAAATATTATCAAAAGATAATTTATTCAGTAAAAAAAATAATTCAGGTTTCAAAGTGTACGCTGCAAAAGTCTTTCTCAAAGCAAGTGAAATAATAAAGAATAAAATAAGTTTTCCATTGTTGTAAGTGGAAAGATCTGCCAATGGAATTGCCGCAAGTAGATTTGTCTTGGTTTCTGAAGCAAATTGTGATGTCATGTCCTTTTAACCCAATATTAGCTATACACTCATATTTAAATTCCTCTGATAATTGGAAATATATCCAAATGTATTTATTCAAAAACAAAGAATATTTCAACACTTTCCTCCCTAAAAATGTCCTGTTTTAAGTACTATATCAGTCCAACTATCCATATTGCTAAATCATTATCTTAGACTAGAATTACACATTTTAAGATAGATTTGGCTTGAAAAATGTGATGTAAATGTTTTTACTTTGAAACTTCTGTCCTGCTGTTGCTAATACAATTTAATATGTTGTGTGTCAAAAATAGGAGTTTCAGTCTGTTTTTTAAAGCGAGTCCCCTCAACATTTTGTTCAAAAACCTTTTTAGAAATGTTGGTAAAAATGTTTTCAAGATCAAAGATCTCAACAAAATAATCAAGATTTATTGTCCTTGAACAAGTTTCTACATCTCACTAAAAAGTAAATTATTTTGTCTTAAACTAAGTGTTAGAAGATATTTCCACTTGAAACTAAAAAAGATACTTGATGAGATTTTATATTTTTGTAATTTGATATTTCCTTCATAAAAAGTTCTACTTTGTCAGTTGTGTTATAGTTGTTGCAAAAGTGTTTTTTTTTTTTCATGACCAAATACAATTTGCTTTGAATGATAACTTTAAAAAATCAACAATCAGTATGGAACATTTTTTATAACAATATTGAGTTGAACAATCAGAGAAAACCAGGAATTGAACTAATGTTGAAATGAAAGAACCAAACCAGAACAACAGATCAAGACTTTGCCCAACAACGTTCAGCTTGTTTTGACCTAAACTTGACTTTGAGAAGCTGCAGATGCTGATTTTTTTTTTTTTACCTGTCCACCTGTTGCGCACACGTCAAAATGTTGAAACAGCCGCTTTTAAACCCGCTTCCCTGCAGACGGGAGAGCAGGAAACACAGATGGAGACTTAAACGATTCGCAAGGTGACAAATCCAAACACTCATATCTTGTCTCAGAGGAAAACAAAACCAAGTTACATTTCTTTTGCTCAGCCGGTGAGGAGAGCCAGAGCTAAAATGCTGGCTGTCAGCCCAAATGGCTTTGTTTGAGTTATGGTGAAGAGAGGAGAGCCGTGAGTCCAGGAGACAAAAACGAGAGGAGCGTTTAACACGGGAAAGGAAACGAATGCCCTGCTGAGAGTGTTTGGGCTCTGATTGTGAAAGCCAATTAAACAAAGTTGTGTACCATGAAATCTGGGACGTTTTTAACTGAAATGATGTCGGGAGTGCATGCGTTTGGAATGCCAACGGAAACTGTAATTCCTCTGAAATCAATGCTTCGTTTTAGATTTCATTTGTCATATGAATGCTGGAAAATGCAACAGTGCTGAGTGCTTCCCTGAACAAATCTACTCTGCTGGAGAATAATGTCATCTGTACGAGGAAAAAGGAAGAACTGCTCTTGTATTGACTCACAGGGAGACTTTACATGCAACAGAAATGAATCAAAAGTGGAAGAAATTTAACCAGCGTGCGGGATGAGGCGTCTCCGACTAACACAGATCTCTAAGGATATTATCTTTTAAGTCCAATGGTAGCCATAAATGAAACAATATCTAACAATATTTAACATTGATTGTATTTCTCTGAATGGAAGTGCAAACAGAGAATACATCCAAGCAGAAGCTTTCAGTCATTTTTACTATGAAACAAAAAAGCAGACAGCAGCTCCATGAGGATGTCAGATACTTGACCAGATCTAGGCGGGTGTTTGGAAAACCCACAGCAATTTATAGAGACGAAATAAAAAAAGACTGTTTATTAAACTACTGTCAATAAACTCAAAACTCTTAAATTTTCAAAGATATTCGACTTTAGATCAGGCATGTCCAAAGTCCGGCTCGTGTGTCAAATACAGTTAATTTTCAAATGTCCTATAGGCTCCTTTCAAAGAAATCAATCACTTTCATGATTTAAATTATGTTTTAACTCATTGTAAACTCGCGCCAACCCTTCTGTGATGCTTTCCATCTCATTTTGAAAATGTCAACTGGAAAAGGACGGTTGTCAACGAGGGGCAACGTTTCCAAGACCAGTGGAAATGGACACACTTTTTCACAGAAATATTAAAAAGTAACACAACAGGACAGTTGGAGGCTGACTCCACTCTTAGCCTAGATTTGCAAAATGCAATAAAAGGCGGGCTGAGCGTGGAAGGCGTGGTCTGCATCTGTACTTGGACAGTGAGGTTAGCTTGAGGAAACACGTCTTTAATATGGGTTGTGTCAAGAAAAGTGATGCAAGTACCAGGTTGAGGATTTTTCTCCTCCACTTTCTCCCGACGCAGGCGCTCATGGTCCAGACCGAAAGTGACCGGTGTCTAAGTGGTAAAATGATGCTCGTATCCTACGCTAATAAAGGCTTGCGTATTAAGCAAACAATCCAGAGTGAAATGTTCATTGCAAATCCCATCACCAGGATGGACTTTGCTGGATTCAATCCCAGTTTCACCACTGTTGCCTAACTACCAAGTCCACTGGAAAGTTGTGTAACCAGTAGATTTTTGACGACTGATGGCAAAACACCCACAAGCCATGCTAAAGCCAACACAATAACGACCGTTAAAGAATCAAAGATGGCGGGCTTTATTACAGGTGGCCGCAGAGCATGATGACGTGAAACTCCAGTCGACCAGTCTCAAATTCCAACTGTAATACTTTGTTTTAACCTGTAGGGGGCAGCACACAGGCGATTCTAGACTATAATTTCAGGAATTAAACAAGTTTATTTTAAATTGTCAAAAATACGAGAATGGCCAACAGATAACACTTTTAAAGCCCCATTTATAAAAGTAAAGAGACAAAAAAAGTTGATTTAGGGTTTAGTTACCCTTAAAACAGTGTCTATAAACGGTAACTGTTTTCAAGGAGTTCAGTATCTAGAGGCGTTACTAGATGAGGCATACTAACGACAAGCTGACTAGAAATGGACGATGTAAAAAATTGACAAACTGACAGTAATTTGGGTAAGATGTGTTTGTTCTTTGTGAAGAAATGAAAAGTAAGTCACTGCAATTAAATGTTGATTAAAGAGTTCATAGGCTGAGCGATGGGTCTTCACATGTTTTCATCTCACCAAATCTGGGTCATTTTGCAAAAACTGTGCAGCCGAGGCTTAGATGTTTTAGAGGAAATGATAAGAGATTTAGCAAACAATTCTTCTAGCTGCTGAAATGAAGATCCTGCACAGATGTACAAATGTGAAGAAATTAAGTAAAATAGTGCGGTTACATGGAGTACAAGGACTTTGAATACTTAAGGGTTGGCAGTCCACAGCAACAGAGAGTCAATGAGGTGGAGAGGTGTGGAGTCAGGTTCCAGGTGTGACAGAGAGTGAGCAAGATTGAAGCGGAGGCTGTACAAGACAGTGGTAGGATCAGTCATGTTGGTTTAGAGACTCTGATGCAGAGACAGGAGGGAGGCCTGACAGTACAAGAGATGAAGATATTGAGGTTGTTTGGGAGTGACAAGGATGGATGGGATTAGGAAGGAAAAAGGTTTTTGGTGGAAAAATATTACAAGGCAAAATAAAATGAAACAGAAAAAAGTGAATAATTCTCTTATATGGCAAAAGCATCCAGTCAAACCGGAACATGGGAAAAAAATAAAAAAAAAAGATTTTAAAGGTAAAAAAATTGAAGCCAGGTCAGATCACCAAGTACCTAACAAATAAAAAAAAAACTGAAAAATCTGAATAATCCAGGCTTTGCCGAATCGAATTGTTTCAGCAAATATAATCGAGACCCAGCCCTAGTGTTTCTTTTTTTTTTTTTTTTTTTTTGACAGACAAGTGACCTTTAAATCTAACAGCTTAAACAAGTTTTCAATTTAGCAGAAGGCACAAGAGTTTGGGATTTGGTAGAATCATCCTTCAAAACAAATTGAGAAGACTGTGCAGCTTCTGAATTTGGCTTCAGATGGGTTTAATGTAACATGCGAGTCACATTACAACAGTTTTTGTGTTTTGTTTCGTTTTTTACATGAAGTTATTTGGAGGATTGTTGTGGTACAAAACTCTACAAAAAGAACAAAACATCTTTTTTAGTTAGCAGGTTCATTAGTGTTATTTATAATGTGTTCTCAAAATCAGAAAGAATTTTTTTTATTTTCTGAAAAAAATTAACTAGTAAAAACAAGAGCAAATGTCATCAGTAAACGTGTTGGTTATCAATTTCGGAGCCAAACAATCCAGACAGGTAGAGTCTGTGAACTCCCTCTGAGTCTTTTTGAGTCGTGTCTTTACCATTTTTAGAATCATAGCTGTCAAACAAGCTTTCATTAATCGATAATCGTGTTTCAAAAGGATCAAACACACACGTGTGAACACAAAATGTGGTTTTCCCCCCGTTCTTAACTAGTTGAGTCTTTCTCAGGAGCCTTGAGTCATAAAAGTAATTCCTTAAGAACCTTTAGCCTGTCATATTTTCATACTTCCAGATGGGCAGATTTTCCACAGTCCATCACCTCGCTGATGAATTAAAATGGCAGGCTGCCCATTAAAACATTAAAACTTTAATTTTCTAGAGTTCATGCAGGTAACACTGCTAGAGCTGCCTCACTAGATAATCCATAGTGTACACACTGAAGCCATTGAAACGCACAGTTTCAAATGAAAACAGAATTTAACAAAATGACAGAAGTCAGGCAAATCTCTTCTGCCTGTCAATAAACTTATATTTGTGTTTTTATTGTTGTTTGTTTAATTTAGATTCAGAATATCTATTTCAATTATTTTGTTTTATCTTAAGTGCATTTATTTTGCAACAAAATCTGCTCTTTAGAGGATGCTTTCCCAAGGACAACACTTCAAATTCACATGCCTATTCAATGTATGGATGAAATTCCAAAAAGAATTCAAAATGTGCTAAACAAGCAGCAGCAAACAGTACAACGGGAGCAATACATAAAAATTATGATTACCTTGTTTTAATGATCAAGCTGTTATTCAAAGTATCAAAAACAAATTTCAAATTCAGAGGGGACCTGCCTTTGCTGCAGCAGCGCCGAACGATCTTCCAATTCATATTAGAATCTTCATCTCTGCCTGTTTTTAAGTCTTCTCTTAAAACCCACTTTTTTTGCCTTGGCTTTTAATACACAGTGAAGAGGTTTCCTCTGTCTCTCTAGATTTCATTTTGTTCTCTTTTATGTAACGCTTGTGGTGTGTTTTTGTTTTATAAACATTGTTTTATGAGCATTGACTTGCACTTTTAATCTATCTTAATCTATTTTAATCTTATATTTAAACGCTTTTATTCTGTGATTGTACAGCACTTTGGGTCTTTTGGACAAATTAAGTGCTTTATAAATTAGGTTCATTATTATTATTGTCATTATTATTATTAATAATAATGATATAATAATCATTATAATATTATAATAACACTATATAATAATAATAATAGGGTCTATTCTACAAAATACTGAACCGGATCATTTCCTACTGGACCGGTCAGGCTATTTTTGCATAGATTAGACAAAGGGAGGAGGCATCTCAAAATTCACTGTAAAACACATTTGCTGTGTTAAGAGTCAGTTGTTGATGTGCTTTTCAAACAGATTGCATGTAGGATCCTCTCTTACTTATATTATCACATTTCTGACCAATCCTGGTCCTTGAGATCTACCACCTGCTCGTTTTCCAGCTCTCCCTGCACTTCTCGCTGCTGATACCCTCAAGTTTAAGTAGAATGAGACACCAGAGCCAGCCAATCAGTAGAAAGCAGAGCAGAAGAAGTGTTTGATAGGCAGGGTGGTAGATCTTGCATTGGTGCAGCCCTGATATTTTACATCCTCCTGCTCTTTCGTCTTTGCTTGTGTGACGTGAATAGTACTTAGGAGTATCACTGAGTTCGTGCTGCCATTCGCTGACATCTCCAGGTTCTGTTAGACGCGTCTGGAGGGTTAGAGCAGACAGTGACCTTTCAGACTGCCAGCACTTACACCCACCTCACTTGAAGTTCAGCTGGCCCTGCATAGCCTCTGGTGAAAGATTTTCTCACCTGCACGTCTCTTTTTGAAGCCACTCATACACAGTGCACCCTGCCCCGCTCACGCAAACATAATCAGAGGATCAATCTCCTCCGACTCGATTGATGACCTCACTTCTGCTGACTCAGGCGTTGCCAAATATGGTGAGTTATTGAGGGAATTATGCTCAGCTGCCTCCCCGTCTGGGATCCACTCCATCAGCGGTGATCTTTAGCTGCTGTCACTGCAACCGACTCGGCTTCAGAAGACGGAGCAGACACCCCCACAGGTGGGATAAATGAGCCCCAAAGACCTTATTTCATTAATATCAAGCACCTGCAAAGAAAGCCGGGAGCTGGTTGCAGGAAATCCAGTTTAGTGGAAGCAAAATAGACGTCAGTGTCAAAAGCTCGTGGCAAAAAAGTGATAGAAAAAAAGAAAAAAACGTTTGGTCAGGGGCGATTAAAAGCACAAATTCTGTCTTTCTTTTGAACCCAATCATTTCCATATGGCTGCCTTTTTTTTTTTTTTTTCTTTCTGTCCATCACATTTCACTCTGGGCAGAACAGCAGCTCAGTCAGAGTTCAGCAGTCGATCAAACTGCAGCAAATACAGTAATTCTTCAGCGGAGGAGGTGGAGGCAAAAGTGTCAAGGCCCGAGCAGAATCATGCAGCACCTGACAGCACAAAACAGCCATGTGTCAGTTTCTGGCTCCTTTGCTTCACTCTCTGCCTGCAATTAAGCTCATTTCTCTCTTTTTACGCTCAGCTGCTCCACTACCTGACTGTCAGTGGATTTCCAGCACTAAGTCTTAGATGAAGACGCAATCCGATCACATTTTGGATTAATTGTATCCCAGTGGTCTTTTAATGATTATGCTGTTTTTTGTTAAAAACAAAAAACTGTCATTTTTTTTTTTTTTTTTTTTACAAATTACTGTAGGTGGGACTGTTGGTGCAAAGAGACCCTTCCCGCATTTCCCGTCATCTATCTGTTTGCACTTTCTCCTGCTAGCATAAACCCCCAAAATCACTGATGACAAGCAATATTGGAGCTATATAGCCATACAGTTTTGAGCCTGACGCCAGGTCAGACGAGATAAACGAAGACGTACATGAATCTATTAGTCTGAAGGTGGATATGTTGTGATGGGAGCTTGTGGCTAGTAAGATAAATATGTGCTGATACACACAAGATTGAATCACACACACGTAAAACTGAATGAGAAGTTGCAAAATCTAAACTTTTGTGTCCAAAAATATTCTAATGTGAAGAAAAAAAACACTCACAAGATTTAATTTGAGGTTTTGGGGTAAAAGAAAAACTATGTGGTTAAAAAAAGGTTTAATTTTTTTCTGTAGAAGAGTTTTACACAAAGTCTCAGGGTCTTTCTGACTTTTGTGCCAAAACTAACTTGTGTCAAAGTGAGGGGAGGACGGGGGGATAAAGCGCTTTTGTCGGAAATCAACCAATCAGAGGACGGAAGATCAAGACGACACAGTCTCTTTCTCAGCAATCAAATCAAACTATTTGTATAGCATTTTACCAAATTGTGTCACTCAAAGTGCTTTACATTTAAAAAGAAGTAATCTAATATTAAAAACAACTAAACAAGATATTGCACAAAAATAAATAAATAGAAATCAATGATGCACCAAGCTGGGATGAGTCATTTCAAACTACTAGTTTGACACTTCCCTTCATTGTTTTTAGTAGTAAATATAATCTTACCAACAATGCATTTCAATAATCAGCCACGTTAAGTGATCATGTGATCCACCTTTTGTGAACATTTAGTTTTGTAAAAATGTTAATGTTACTAACAGTCACTATAACCCTTGTTCTTTGCTGAGTAGTTTTATTAACAGAACCAAAGCAGTATGATGAGTGTTAGCTGTCAGAAATGGCTGTTAAATCTACACCTGTTGAATTCACCATAGCTGGTCTATTAACGGGATGACCACTCCTACGTATATTTGTAATAATTTTCCAAAAACTTAGAAATGTAATTTTAATTTTCTGTATATGTGCCTTCCTTCAAACAAAAAATGCCACATGAACATGATTTAAAGCACAAAACCTAAACTTTCAGGAATGGGTCTTTAATTACTTGCGTTTGATGGTTTTTGACTGTTTCTCTCCCCTGACCTTGTTTTGGATTCCTCTGCCAAAGTCTCTCAGCCTCCTCCTCCAAACCACCTCGTCTCCATTTATCCAGGAATCATTCCTCAGACAGTCTGAGATCCACTGCACCCAATCATTGTCTCTCCGGTGTCACGTTCCTGCTCAGCTCCATCAGCATGTCACAAGAAATTGTTGTTTCTATTTCTGAGTCTTTGCTTCCCGGGATCCAGCTTGTTGTATCCTATTCCTGACACCTTAAATCAATGAAAAAATACCATTTCCTGTCAAAGAGCAAATGCGTCTGTGCAGATTTCTGCTGTGAACCGCAGAGATTAAGAATCAAAACTAACCGCTTTGAACACCTCCTCCCCTCATTATCTATGAATATAAAAGCTCTTTGGCTTCTGCTGTGTCAGACACCGATCATTTTGAGGTTCTGAAACTTGTTTGGTGTGCTCTGTGGTCTGCAGTTGGACAATCATGTGTCATCCTGCAGAGACGTAGGTGGTGAGGAGCAGCCAGACTGCCAGGATAATAAGACTCTATTAACTGCACTCTCTCAGGTGAAAAGGTCAGGCGTGTTTTCAAGATTCAGATGAAGTCTTCAGTGATGAGGTCTCTGTCCTCTAATGTATTCCACTTTTTCACAGCATGAATCATTTGTGCTCAAACAAAATACAGTCTAAAGGTGATGGGAATATGAAGGAAGCAATAAAAAACATAAATCCTATGTAACTTTTGCATTTCAGTTTTACTTTCTTATCTTTCTTCCAAACGACCATTATCCTGGTTTGTTTGGAATTTGTTTATTTACATATTTCTATTTAAGAAATTTTACTTGCAGGGAGATTGCATAAAAAAACACATTTCTGCAAGTTGACCTAAAGGTGAATTTTCCTCTATTGGCCCCAGACACGTTTGTCTCCCTAAAAAAAAGTTAAATTAAAAAACAAAATACAATTTATTCTGCTGTTTATTTCCTTTGGGGAAGTAATCAAACCTTTTCTTAATGTGCTCTAATGTTTGGTTGAGCAGGCAGTGTCCTACAGGCCTGTGCGACCCACTCAAGGTATATCATGAAAATGGAACGTACGGTTGTTGTGCGTGTGGTAAGTGTAGCTTAAAGTATTTGTAATGTGCATTCACACTGGGCAAGTTTCAATGTTAAGTCAATGTACAGACGCGATTTGAAATCCTGCAGAGCGATTTGGGCATCGGGCGCGTGAGGTTGACTCGATCAAACGGTAGAAATAAAGATTCAAAATGGCCGCTCGATGCAAGGTTTTTCTTCATGAGCTTCTTTCCATTTTCTTAACCCACTGCGTCCGCAGGGTTGCCAGAGACTGTCCCGGTGACTGTTGGGCGAAGGCGGGATGCACCCAAGACGGGTCGCCAGCCTGTTACAGAGCCCATGGAGCTGGATTGACCGCTACGCTAGCCAGCCGCCTGATGGACACCGTAGCGAGCTAACGAGCCCCACTGTCCATGGTACGGCAGAGCTAGCAAGGTTGCCGCCCTGGCTTCTGGTCCCTGGTCAGTGGAGCTCACTATCCTGGCCCGCTGTTAGATGGACAGCAATCGATCACTCTAGCTCCACGGCTTATGATGTTTTTTTTTTTTTTTTTTTTTAAATCAAGACTATAATAAAAAGATCCTCCAGTTTTATTGTTGAGTTAACGCTCAAACCGGGCCACAGACAGACAGAAGTAACATTTAACCCTTCCGCTCTCCTTGGGGTCCAGATGGCTCCAACCACATATTGTTATGCGATTTCTTCCATGACAAATGTGGACGAAGGGGGACAGGATTTTATGTCTGCCATGGACATTAGTGAAACTCCGAAATCAGTGAAAAAAAAAAGTTCAGCGCACTGTCCTGTGGTGTCCAGATGACCCCACTTTTAATGTAAACAAGCTAAGGAGAACGGAAGGGTTAAAACAACCATAACCTCAGAGCAGGTCCCGCTACAAGAGCAGAGCACACTGCATCAAGAGAGAACCTGAATGATCTGGTGAACCCAGACACAGCAACATCATCCATGTTTTCCACAACGTGGCAACAAATGAATTCCAGAAACACTTTGGCGGTTGTTCTGCGGTCTAGGCAACAAGCAGCAAATTTGACACACATCAAAACAGAGGCTACAGATGCAAATTTGACGTGCAAACCGCATCAAACCCCCAATAAGCATAACAAAAGCTTTTGGTACACGGTTGATGCACCACACTGTAATCGTTCATGAGATTCACCCACATGTAGAATCTCCACACAAACAGTCCTTTGACAGTTTCATTTCTTAAGACCAACCAGACTGGGCGCCGAGAACACACACGTCATGAGAACAACACTAATGGGTTCCTACTGAAAAATCAGTACGACATGCGTCACCCTTACTTACCCCTACATGTTGTTTAACTATTAATTAAGACTGCAGCATGCCCATAGAAAATTTCCTTGAATATTTTCTACCTTCACTGAGCCGCATGTAGAAACTTGTTACAAACTTGATATTTTCTGCAGGTAACCTGAGTGTTCCATACAGGTGTGTCCATCCCATAGCCCCCCATATGGCCAGTTGTGACTGAGTCATACGGAAGGGTCGGTTCAGTCTTTTTGTCCATTATGTAGGTCATTCTGTTTGTTTAGTTTCATAAAATGAGATAATTTCCTGAATTCTTGTTTCTATTGCAGATCGATGTTGTTTAGTAAAGCTCTTGATAAGATTGAAGTGGAAGTCAGCCTCTTTGTTCATAGAAAAATTTTACAACCAGCCTTTAAAGTTGAGATCCTCATACTGAATGTAGAACCACTGAAAAGCCCACAGAAAATCCAAACAAAAGAGAGTTTACCTTTACCGTCCTTCACCAGGATCACCTGTATCTGAAAAAGGGTTTTGAACTTCAATTAAAGTCTTGTCTTTATCTTCTCTGAAGATTGCTTAACTTTTTCGGGTAAAAAAAATCCAGCACTGGCTTTGAAGGCGTTTTGTTCTCTCTGGTGTCTTTATTCTTTTCTCAAGAGTGCTTTGTTAGTCCAAAGTGAGCACACGAGTGCACTTTATTTAATGCATGCAGGTGGCAGTGAGCCAGCAGCTGCACGCTTACCACAGCGTGGCAAGTTTGACTCAAATCTGCTCCAGGAGCCCGACTCTGCGTTAACTCATCATTTTATGATCAACCTGTGACTTTCTACTTTAGACTGGCCCGTCAATGTTTTCACTTTGGACGGATTTAAGCATCCTAATAAATGAAAAACAAATTATGTTTACAGCAGTAATCCAGATAGTAATTCTTCAAGCAGACAGAGTCTTCTCATTTTCCAAGAACCATCCGGAGAAGCATGTAAGGCCTCCTAAAACCTGATGACTGACTACTTCCTCCTTTAGGATCAAATACCAGTGTCAGATGGAGACTTCAGACTTTGCTTTGGTCCATATCTGTTTAGAAAATCTGCGATCATGAAGAAACGTCACCGAAAGAGGAGCTACAGAAGAAGTCAGTCAAATATCTGCATTGGAAACAGCAGCAGCAGCTCAAAGATAGAAAAAGTCAGTATCTTCAATGCAAATATCAAGCAAAATGCTAATAGAAAATATCCATATATTTTTGCTGTGAGAATCTACACTCTAATGTTTCTTTGTTTGATCCACTGTTCTGTAGCCAGAGAATCTTCTGTTTTCTCTAACTTTCAATCTCATTTGTCAGAATCACATATCAGAATCTTATAGATCTCAGACGGATCTCCAATGGTTCAAGGAGTTCATGTGTTCCTTAACTTTCTAAAATCTGCTCTCTTGAAATGTTTTTTTTTTTTTGTAACTAATGCTTAAAATAACAGATTTAGTGTTAGCTGTTCTATTGCAGACATGCACAAAGATGAAAAGGGAATCTGCGCTTCTGTGATCTGTAGGTCTATGTGTTTGTTTTCCCATTCTTGCTTGTCAAGAACGGAGCTATTAGGGGAGTGGTTCAGGGGAGTTTTGCCCCCACTCACTTGCCCCCCAATTTCTTAGTCAATAGTATTATCAATATTTACAAAGATTAAAGAATCATAGATACAAGCTTCTATCAGCATTGCAAAAATAACAAAAGCAAGTTTTAAAAATGAAATCTTGAGCCCCTTAAATAACATTTTTAAATCCCCCATGACTTTTTTTTAATTTATTTTAAAAATGCATTCCCAGTAGAGTTTTGAATATGATTATGAAGTTTTTAACCAAAATCTCACAATCTAAATGTCTTTAAAAGCAATTTTTCATGTTGATCTGAAGCCTATGTTTCCAAAATCCTCTGAGGGGGTGTGCCTTTTGGAGCTGAAACCCCCACTCTGCCTGACTGTTCTGTGTCTTGCTAGTATAAATCTTCACCGCTGCTACATAAAAATATCAAGCAATATTGGTAATTTTCACCAATAAATGGATGTTCGCTCGGACGAGGACGTGAACAAACATGCAGCAAACCTTAAACCAATGAGACGATTTTGTGAAAGCATGAACCTGCTCACTGTAGGGTGATCTAAAAACTCAGGAGAATCCCTGCTGAGGAGGTTAGTTTGTCACTGACAGCTGGATACAGTCTTCTTCAGCCATGATCTCCTGATTGAGAGTGTCCGACAAGAGTGGTAGCTCCCAGAGGGTCTCCAGCACCTGTCAGGACATCCGTTCACAAAAGTGTCTTTGCTGAAGCAACAAAAGAAAATGGCAACAGCCCGTGAACTTTAACCACCTGAAAAGAAATGATTCTGGAGTTTTTTTAAGAAATGACAGGTAAACTAAAACATATAAATCTGAAACAACAAAAATATGACTTCATTATGGCTGGACGAAAAGCAAAACGGGCAAGCATTCGATCATTGGAGGAAGTTTCTCCGTTTGATATGCAACTCGAGCAAAGAAACAAACAAGAGACAACAGCTTGGACAATGAATGCAGATAGGATCTGAAATATTAGCTCAGTTAATTAACTCCAACTCCATGGTTGGGTAAACAGAGCCGCCGTTTCAGAATATCAGCCTCGGGCTTTGAATGAAGTGTCAAACTGGCAGTAATTTCCTTTCATTTCAAATTTAATGGAAACATTTGAAACTGGCGTTGGCACTGACGTGAAAGTCATTTTCTGGAAGAGAGATTATGCTGCAACAAGAAACACAAACACCATGACATCCTGATAGAACTCAGACGTTTCCCAGACTCGTTCCAGCCGTTCATGGGACTCTTTTAAGAATAAATTCTCAAAGAACAGAATTTAAACATATCAGACGGAAACAGAGGAAAACAGTCATTAGGCCGCTTTGGTTCTTAACGCTGGAGATTCATTCTTTGTAATGTTTTATTAATACTGCTTCCCTGCCTGAGGGGCAAAATGTTGCTTTTCTAGCGCCACGAATAAAGCTTTAAAAGAATCAATCATTCTGCTCGGTAACGACACATCATCTGCACCAGGCTGGCAGCGACTTCTTAGAGCTGCCATCCCTCAGCTTTTAAACTCTATTTTTGAACTATGATTACAAACAGCAGGTTGAAGAGAAAAAAAAAGCCATTGAGGATGTCTCTTGATTTTCTACTTTTTTAGCCAAAATTGGCACATTGCAACCCCGCCCTCCTTTCCGTAACCAAGCTATCTATTTACACCAGGGGTCTCAAACTCAATTTAGTCTGGCTCAGGCTGGGCCTTATGGGGTTCCATTTGTGCCAAAAATATGTTTTTGCGTCCATTAACTATATATTTGGTCCACTGTCTGTGTCTGCTGAAAAACATTTTTGAACATTTGTTCATGTATATGTATAACTAAGCCAGGGGTCTCCAACCTTTAACACTTACAGAGCCATTTGGATCAAATTTTCACAAACCAAATCCCAGCTGGAGCCACAAAGGCTCACTTTCATCCTTTAGAAAAAAAAGACAGATTATTATTTAAGTCAATGCTACTATTATGGTTGACATCTTTTGTATGAATAAAACAGACATGTAAAGAAAAACATATCCTTTTTTTCAAAACATTTAACTGTTTACAACTATGGACGGAAGATCGCATGACTTCTTGTGTCACATAGAATCAGTTCAGTGTAGTAGCAGGTCGTGTAATGTCAGCAGGGATTTTAAAAATAAGTTTATTTTACCATTTGTGGTAGTGCTCTGCCAAAAATACATGAATTCAACTAAAAAAAAGAGAAAATCGGTGCCAAAATCGGTGAAAATTATTATCCTTATGTGTTTCTCAACCCATAAGGAACACTTAAATACTCTATGTTCTTCGTGTCTTGTGAAACGATAGGAGCTAACAACGCTAGCAACTGGGTTTTCTGAGGACCAGATCCAACGACAAAAGCAAGTTTTAAACATAAAACAAGCTGAAACATCACAAAGCAACAAATGTTCAATAAATTTAATCAGTAGACAGTGGACACAAAACATATTTTTGGCACAAATGGCACACCATACAGAACTTTTTGCACGTGTTGAGAAATATGTACAAAATAGTCACTTTCTGAAAAAAAAAAAAAAAGTAGAACGCATGAATGTGGTCTGAGGAAGGGGGCGTCAGGTTTCCCATCCAGAAAGTTTCCCAGCTTCAATGTCACACCCCCAAGAGCTTTATACCCCACTGTGATTGGTTGGTTCGTTATCTCCGCACACAGAACTGTGACAGTGCCATTCATAACTCGCACCAAGATTGAACTTTTATATTAAGGCGGCGGCCGCAAAATATCTTGGAGGCCCGTGGGACCCCATTTTGAGACCCCTCATTTTACAGGCTCTCCCCCCAACTTGTAGCTCCTCACACCCCCAACATAACTTGGACGGTGCAACAAAAATGGCTAGCACATTTTTGAGCCAGATGTCAGCTCAGACAGGGAAAATAAAGACGTGCGTGAATCTAGTAGTCTACAAGTGGAGGTATCAGAATTGAGCTTACTTCTGCTTGTATTGTTTTTACTTGATGATGTTTTTTTTTTTTTTTAGACATAAGAAAGCTCATATTTGTTATTTTCCCAGTATAAGCATTTGCTACTGACAGTGGCAGAAGAAGAGTCGTCCAAAACAAACATGCAAAGGATTGTTTTCCTCTTAAACTTTGATATTATTCTAATACACATAAAATGTTATGTATTCTTGTATTTCTTAATTTATTTTAGTAACACAGGGCTTGGCAGATTTGTTGTGAAACGTCAGACTTTTCTCCCAAAAGTGCGACTTATACTCCAGTGAGACTTATACACCGGAAAATACGGTAACTCGCCTAGTATTCTGAATTTTTTTTTACATTTGAAATTCAAATGATCAATTTAGTGTATCATTTCCCTTTACAATATTACCATCTGTCCCATTTCTGTGTAGTTGACTCAAGTTTTTCCTCAGTTTTTATCTTTGTTTTAACAATTTTACAATGTACCGTTTACTGCTATTTTTTGCATTCCCTCATATAAAAAAAACACTTAATTCTGCTAGTTATTTATGCCTTTAAAGCTAAAAAAACCAACAGTTTCAAAAAAGAGATTGAACTTTAAGGCATTTGAACATTTGCACACAATTAGATTTTATGTCTTTGAGATCTAAATGAGAGACCTTTCAGTGTCCTTGCCCTCGAACCTCAATCATATTAAAGCAGGAATTTATATGTGACTTGTTTTGAATTCCAGCTTTGTCTGCTAAGTTGACTCCTGCATCTTTGCCTCCACGTTATGTGACTGTTTAACCTGAAACACATAAAAAATGGAAGGCCTGCAAATTATTTTCTTTTTTAAACCCTTGCGTGAAATTCCTGGTGTGATCAATTCAGCTTGGTATGAATGTATGTCCAGGCTCAAAGACAGAATGATACACACAGCCGCAGGCTTTCATCAGAGCTGCTGAGGATGGATGGATGAAAAAAGAAAATCTGACACAAACCCTTTCATTTATTTGTTACTTTAATTACGATAAGTGTACTTTTATTACACCTAAGGCTACCCTTCTTTTCAGTTACAGGTGTTAATACAAATATTTGACAAATGGTAATACATTTTTAATCTAAGAAAAAAAAAATGCTACTCTTAGTCTACATAGATTTTTAACAAGATAATATCCAAATACAATTATCAAAGACATTTTTCATGAGTAAACATTGACATATTTGAGTTTATCTAAACCATAGATGGAGAAACTTGAAAATACCATATTTTCCAGAGTATAAGTCGCTGTTTTTTTTCATAGTTTAGCCAGGTGGGACTTATTCTCAGGGGCAACTTATTTGTCATTTTTTTTAAACATATCAATAGGCTCATATATTCATTGTTTTTACTTAATTTTTCCTTTTAGCGGTTGTTTCCTCCAACAACCACCGAAGGGCGCTGTATTTTCTTCTGACAGTGACAGAAGAAGTGCTGTCCAAAACAAACCTGGTTGTTTTCCTCTTAAATTTTGATATTTTTCTTATTTGCATTGAAGCATTATTATTCTTGTTTTTATTTTTTGTCACGGCCAATATAAGAGTGCCACTTTTTTTGCTCCTGCGACTTAAACTCTTGTGCGATTTATAATCCAGAAAATACGGTAGTCTCTGGATGAGGATTTTTTACAGCTCCATCTTTAACAAATATTCATTTTTTGAAGTTGTAAAATTCGAAATTTTCAGGTTTAGATTTATCCAATGAACAAAGATGAGATGTTTAATAATTCCAAAATGTTGTTTTATTTATTTTTGCCGTTTTCTCCACACTACAGTGTTGCATCTAATTTCCTGTTCCTGTGCTCATCATGAGATCCCTTGTGTTTGTTAGAACTAAACCGTTAACAGGATCCATCTAAAATGATGTTAAAAAGGAAAATAATGTAGCTGTCTCACAGAAGCGCCACTGCCAAACTCCACAGGGTCATCCTTGAATTTTATTCTTATCGCCGTTTCAAACTGATGAACCCTTCAGAGCTCAGGTTTCAGGAGTCGCCTGGAGACTGTCCTCTTATCTGCTGTCATATTCCTGCTCTTGAAGAAACGAGATAAAGATGTGTTACAGAATTCCAATAAACGGAATCACTTAAAAAAGAGACTATATTTTTAATTTCTTAGTCAGCCAAATAAAGGATTGTGTAAATCTGCTACAACTTATGATGGAACAAAGTGTTTCAGTGCACACAATATGAATTATAAGGTAATTGGGGAAGGGTTATATTTAAAAAAAAAAAAATCAGAGGTACTTGGTGTTTTTTGTTTTTTTTTTTTGTTGTTTTTAATTTGACTGCTTTTTTTGCTGTTGCCAGCCAGCTGAAGAATTGATGTTAAAACACAAAGAGTTAGATTTGGTTAAAAAGGCTTGATTGATGGGGCGGAGACAATAAGTCTCCCCTTTTCAACAAGGACAAGAGCATAATTATTTGTGTGTGTGTGTGTGCCACAGAACGGAACTGCTTTATTTTCATACTTATTTTTAAAAAAAATTTTCCCTGCAATGATCCAGGATGTGTTGCAGATCCGGCGTTGGATCATTGCTTTCATTAAAGTCTGTGTAAACGGCGCTCAGTTAAATCATAATTAGGAGATGGAATAATGGCATTTCACACTCAAATGGGAACAGTTCATCTAACCAAACAGTCATTAGGACTCTTTGATTCAAACGCTCTTCAAACGCTGACAATTACCTTCACTTAGAACATTTTGCATTTTGCTTTTTGTCATTATCTGTTTGCCTTTTGAGTTAATTAACTGATCCTAATTATTTATCCATGAATTTGTATGCAATTAGTCATTGATTTGCATATTCTTTCAGGCCCAATGTGACAAACGTGGTACAAACAGCAGGAGTAAACTTGACCAATTAGTAATAATGTGTGAAACAAATGAGATTTCAAGCGTTTTTTTTTGCTTCTAACAACCCCCATGTTGCCAGCTTGCGTCTGCGCAGGTGAAAAGCAGCAGATCGCTCTGTTCCTGTGACAGAAATGTCATTTCCCACAGGCGTCCGACCTGAAATTCCTAACTGTGCTTCTTGAAAATGAGGCCTGCTGTGCGTCTGCGGGGAGGTGAACCTCACATCTGGAGAAATACAAAACCACTTGCAGAACCTGAAGGGTTCTGACCAGCCTATCATCGCTCGCAGCCTTTTTCCTAGATGAAAATAGCAGTCGAGATTGAAAATTTGAAAAAAAAAGTCTAATAAAACATGCAGAAATACTTCAATACATCCACAGGGTTTTGCACAAAGCCAACCCTGTCTTTGGTTTCATTATAGGGAAAATTAAAACCCCAGATCAGCCTTTAAGCCATCATGCTAATGACTGATATTTTCAACGCAATTTCTGTCGAAAAGCTGACTGCTTCTTCCTCTGTGTGAAATCTTATTTTCCTCCTGAAATGTGCAGGTTTTCCATGGCAACAGAGAAGGAGTCTTGGTCATTTGGTGGCTCCACAAAAGCCTGCGGTGAAACACACTCTGAACCCCAGTATTTTCCAGCCAAACCGGCCGGGCTGACTTTCTTTTTTTTTTTTTTTTTTTTCGGCTCTGAGATAGCGGAATGGAAGCGGGTCCAACCTTGACCGCAGCTGCCACTGTGGGCGGCTGATGGAGGAGCGGGGGAGTGAAAGAGGAAGACGAAGAGGTCACAAGCCGCCCTTTGGTATTAACTTGATAATTCAACTGCGTTCCTCTCAAACCCCCTCCGGAGCCACGAGGCAGAGGAGTTTGTGTGATACCTTCCGCTATCAACAGCATAATGAGCTCTCCTGGAATATGAATGGTGAGCGAGTCCTCCACCTAAACACCCCGACCCCCACCGTCTTTCATAGCACTTATTTGTCCTGCCTTGCTGCCTGCAGCTTGATATAATTCATCATCTTCTGCTACGGCGGAGCCTCCGCAGGTTCTGTCTGTTCTTGGCGGACCATATGTTTCCCCGGGAAAATGTTTCTCCTCTAACTCTCCATGCTGCTGTTCCTTTAACCTCTTATTATTAATAGATAAAATGGATAGAAAGTCACTCACACTCAGGCGATGCTCACTTTGTCTCATATTCATCTTTGTTCTAATAAAATGATTTTGGTTTTTCTGTCCTTCCTTTCCCCAGAAAGCAAAAAGCAAGTTTGCGTGAGGCTTTTTAAAGAAGTTTGATTGTTAGATTGGGTGACTTTTTAAATCAACATGGCCTACCCTAACATTTTAAAAGAAAGGACGTCACGGTGGGAGTCACTAAACAAAAACAGCTAAAGGGATGACGTTTCACTTTCATCCTTGAGGTTGGTTTGGAACCGAAAAGTAATTTTTTTTTACTCCAATTAAACCCCAATCGCTTTATTGTACATAATGGCAAAAAAAATATAAAAGTTTGTATTTTGTTTATTTTCTCTCACTTCACATGCGTGAACATCTCCTCTTGCTGTTGATAAATTAAAAAAAAGAGATTTTAGTTTGCTTAGATTATTTTAAGTAAAAAAAAAAAAAAAAAGAAAAAAAGATTTTGTCTTTATTTTAGGTAAAAAAAACAAAAAAAAAAACATCCAAGCCAACGTACTTCCAGCTATTGAAGAGATTCTAAAAGCTAAGCTAACAGACATATTTCTCGATATTTTGCACAAATTCTAGACCTGAATTATCTGACTTTGCTCACAAACAACAAGCTTGTTGTGATAAATTTTATATTTAAGAATAAACTTTTGCTGAAATGTGGCTATGGCAGTTGGATTGACATGCAACCTTTTTAAAACTAGCTTAGCACATGTTCAGACAAGCACTAATATGATGCCATAAAAATGAAATAAATGAGCAACTGTCTGTTTTTGTAAGGATGTCTTGAAGAAAGTAAACCTGACCAATGAAATAAACACAAAATAAATTTTCTAGAGCTGTCTGAATCTACAATTCCAAAATCGAGTGCCCTAGAAATTTCCCAGAAGTCTTTGAGAAGCTCTAGCGTGCATTGATGCTAACTACATTAGCGAACATGTACCACAATGCATTTTTCCCTCAAAAACATGTTCAAATGTAATTTTGTTGCCAACCATCATTTCCATCATAGGAACACAACAGAGTCACAAATAGGCGTGGTAAAATGTTTTTATTGATTGCTTTTTCTCCTTGTGAAATCAGTGACATCATATCTGGGGTTTAGCAAAACAAAAGTAAAGTAGTGAGCATTGTTTCCAAATTAATTTTACAATTAAGGGCACCGTGTAGTCCCGCACTGTATAGTTTTGTAGTATTTAGGGATTAGAGTGAGAATTTGGAAATAGCCCAGACTGTGATACCACCACCACAGGCCATATATAAAATATATGGTGTTCTGTGAAGATTGAAAAAATACTGTCTTAAAATGTAGATGCATTTTACCAAAAGTTGCATTAGATTAAGTGTGGGTGTCGTTTTATGACAAGTTCTGAATTTGCCGAATACAGCTCCAGAAGGCATGATATGAAGATGGTTTTGACCAGATGAGAAACGGGAAAAATTGAAGACGACTTGTGGACACATTTTATTTTTTATTATTATGTTTTAAAAAGACATTTTTTCATCCACTCTGAAAAAAAAAAAATAAAGGTGATAAACTTATCTAACTCAAGCTTCCATCTATGTTTAGGATGATTCTTCGTTTCCTTTTGTTGCAACCTCCATAATTGTGTTTATATGACATAAATAAAACCTTTTGCTTCCTTTTTTTTTTTTTTTTTTGCTTTTTAGGACTAACACCATCACAAAATGCATTACCCACTCTAGTTTTGTTCTCTGGTTTATTTAGTGCGTCTGCGTGTTAGTGTATAATTGAATAGATTAAGCTTTTAGAGCTCCTCTGAAAAGCACAGTTGATGAATGTCATTCTCAGAATTTTCACTGTTAATTATGATACTCTGAGAATATTCTTACTCCGAGAACCACAAGGATTAGTCACACTACCATTTACTGTAATTGTGGCGTTGCTTTATCCAAATTTAATGGTGGGACTATTTTTTTTTCTACTTTGAATTGGCCCTGGCTTTGCTAAAAGGTACGGTTCGGAAGACGTGCTTCGTTTAGACTAAAATAAAACCTTGATATGCACTTATCATATTATCATCTTTACATAAATGCGATAAAATCCCCCACAGAGTTTTACCTTCAAGTGACAATTTCTGTAAACCGAAAATAAAAGATTCAAGGTGTCCAGATGGAGCAGGTGCCAAAAAGATAATTCAAGAAAACCACCTTCAAACGGCTCATCCGAGCGACTCGCAGCCAAGCAGTTCCATCAAGACTCACTTTAGTTGTAAAGTCAAATGAAGGATGAAGAAACAATCGTCTCATGTAGCTCATTAGAGGAGAGATGAGCCGCAGACTCTCAGCAGCGCTCGACCCATCAGCTGTCAGACACCTGCTTCCCGTGCCTGCGAGGCAGCCGGCTTCACAAATCCCAGCGCAAACAGTCGGCGGGACTGTTAGACATCCACAACAACAACATCAGGAGGAGCGCCTCGTCATTATCGCTCCACAAGTGCAGCCACATGATTGCAGCTCAGGGAGATTCAAAGACGCTCCGCTGCCTAAAAACGTGAAATAAACTCTTGATGAAGGCTCCATTTCTTCACCAAAAACACGCTGAATGACAGGAGTAGAGCTTCTGCACGCGTTCCTGCCTTCTCTGTTACTAAAGACCCAGCTCGGCGAAGCATTCATTAAATCATCCGCTGCAAACGTCTTCAGATGAATCGTCTGTCACACTTTCACTTTCCAGAAAATTCCACCATTTCCTGACACAGTTACATTTCAGACCTGTAAAGATTTTCCTGGAAATGGATTTCTGCTCACCCTCACAGAGACGACGTTACAGAGTTAATTAAACGTTCATTTTTTATTTTAACATTGACGGAATCCACTCTGGAATAATGACTCCTTTCATAACGCAGAAACAAGCGGTTTTAATTAAAACACTCACATGGGCCATTATATAACCATTAAAACAGATGTTATTCTGATTTTTTTTTTTCTTAGCTCTATGTGGTAGTCATTTCAGCTCAGACGAAGTTCAGACTTAGGACGAAAACGGTTTGATTTCAATCTCTTAAGGTTATTAGATTATTTTAACATGATCTCTAATATTCTGATCAATAGATCAAAAGACAAAATAAAAACGCAAGGAAAAGATGTGTAGAATCATTGAATTGTATTAAAGAATTTATATGTTTAGACTAGAAGAAAAGACACAAATTTACTTGTTTATTTTATAAACCTTCTTACATGTGTTTAGAGTTAATTCACCAGTTCATGACAGGTCACAAATGTACACATTGTCTTTAATGAATTGGTGAATTTGATTGTTAAAGAGTCTACCTGAACAGTTTTTGAAATTTTTTTTTAAAACAACATTCATTCAAAAATATTGTAATTTCAACTATCTCAGAATTGATCATGTTTTCTTTTTTCGCTTTTTCAGGACGCAGTGGGACACGGTAATTTCTGCCTATTATTTTTTTTTTTTCTAAAATGACCAAATCAAGTAATCTTTCAGCCTTTATTTTTGGTTTGATGTTTACTGTCTCTTGAATACTCACTAAGATCAGATTTGATATTTACTGAAACTCAAACTTTATTTATTTGTATAGCGCCTTTCATTCCGCTGAAACACAAACCGTTTAACATAGATGAGATCCCCTTGATCATCAATAGTAGTCTTTTCTATTTGGATAGTACATTTTTACAAGGATATATCAAAGGTTAGAGACTTTCTTTTGATGAGTCATCACTGGCCCACCCAATAATAGCAATCACAGAGGTAACTATGGAGAGCCAGAAGGGACAATCAATCATAAAGTTAGGTTTTTTTGCTTCTATAATAGTTTCAGTGTTTGTTAGTGAAATTTAGAATTTCTAATTTCATGTTTTGCATTTGTTAGCTTGAAAGCTACATGCTAACACAATAGTTGACGTTTCAATGATTTGTCGATGGTTTCTACAGCCTGTTAGCTCAGAGATGTTTGTTTTTGTCCAGTAAAACGTATGCAGGTATATTTCATGACTATGGAGCATTAATCTTTAAATGGGACCATCGGTTTTCTAGCTTGTAGAGTAGCTCTGATGCTCGTGCGTGCCATTTTCCTGTGTTTACATCCTGGAAGCTGTGCTTCCCTAAAATAGAATTGGATGGAGAAGTGGTTCAGAAGTGGTCCGGCATTAATGAGTTCTGCCCCGGCCAGAAATATGAAAAAAAAACTGATTTTCACGTGCTTCCCCAGCCCCCAAACTGCGCCAGCTAATATCTCAAAAAAAACTGATTTTCACGTGCTTCCCCAGCCCCCAAACTGATCCTTTGAACATCAGGAAGGCCTCCTTAAGCCTGTTTGGAAATCTCTTGTAGAAACATTTCATTGGCTGAGAATAATATTTTCAGCTGAATTGTTTTACTATGAATATCTTTATTTAAAAAAAAAAAAAATTAAAAAAAAAAAAAAAAAAAATCCAATAAAAATTGTGTTTTTAATGTGTTTCTGCACCATTTTTCTTAGGGGTGGGTGTCGATTATAATTACCAGAAACAATTTAGTTTACACATGTACAATCGTTTAGAAATACACAATATATGTGGAACAACTCTTTCGCGAGTTCTAAAGTCCCTGCTAAAGAGGGACTCATAGCCACAAGTTACGTGCTCCGGTCCATTCTGATGCATCCAAATAGATCCATGAACGTCTTCTTTTTCCTTGTCTGAGCTGGAACCTGTCTCAGAACTGTACTGCTTGATTGCTCCAATTTCAATTGTCATTTTTGTTGCAGTGGCAATGTTAGTCTGGGGGTATGAGGGGCTTTTAGCTAGTGGGAGAGCGAGTAAACAAAGGAATGATGGGAAATAATGGAAGGTTAACTCAGCGCCAACAGTCCTGCCCACAACTCAGTGGCAATTTTCTGATGAAATGTTGCTGGTCTGCAGTTTTTTTTTTTTTCTTTTTTCCTCTACAAATGACAGACTCATGGTTCAAAACCTGAACACTTTTGTAAATAAAACCAAAGATCATTGATTGATTGAATGCTTTACTTTAAGCATAGATTATGAAAAATACAGGACAAAACAATTATTTCAAATTCATTACAATAGTAATGAAATGCATTCATTAGAAAATAGAAAACAAACTAAAACAAATTTGGTTAATTAATTTTGTAATTATTAACTAAAGTCAGTAGTTTGATTGATTGAAATGGAGTGGGAACAAGCAAATTTATATAATCCTACTGTTACTTAGTTACTTAATTTTACAGTTTTGAAAAGGAGTGAAAATTGAATTATTCATATTTTAGAATATTTTACTTGCGGTTCATATCTTGTGTTTTTAGCTCAGAACTTTGATTAAAACTGCATTTGGTTCACAAAGTTGCAGTGATTTTATTTCTTGACAAATGCACTAAACAAAAGGAGCAAACTAATACTGAGGTTGTCTGATTTACTTTTTCAACTTTATTGTAGAGAGTTACCCCAAAAATTATTAAAAACTATCAACCCATTGATTTTCTTCACTTTTCCTAAAGAAATTCAGTTATTCACTCTGTAAAAGTCTGTAAAACTTTTCTCTCCCAGGATATAAAAAGTACAAAATAAAGACTGTTTTCCATTTCTCAAGCATCATTCCTCTACTTTTCCTTTGAAAAACCGATAGTTTTGAAAAGAAAGTTAAAAGCTTTCAAATCAGCCTTTTTAAGCTCATGTCTTCCAGCACTTTCCTTTTTTTTAAACCTTACACATTTGAAAACGTATATATATATTTTTTGCTGCAAATAAAACGTCTTCATGTTGACGTTCCACTCCAGTGTTGGAGTGTTTCAGCTTGATGTAATGGATGCTTTCATCCCCAAAAAAAACAACAAGTCATAAAGCCTGTCAGGCTGATTACAGCCGCTCCAACATACCACCAGAAAACTGGCAGCTCACTTCTGCTTTCCATCAACGATTCCATAAGAAAACCTCAATTTTTTTCCTCTGTTTCAGCTGAAGAAAGAAAATCACAGCTTTACGGAAAAAAACGAGATGATGTTTTTAACCCCTCACTTTCTCGTGTTTGACAGAGAAATGAATGCATGTTTAATCTGAGCATGAATGAGGCCGCACACAAAGACGTTTTCAAATCACTGAAAAGGTTGAAGTTAGCCTTGGGGAAAGCTGTTAGCGCTTCATGCTCTGGCAGTCTGGCAACTCTAAAAGCTGCATGCACTCTAATGGAAGCGACGTGTTTCTGTCAGAATGATGTGATTATATTCTTTGTATTCTTCTTTATTTCTTATTTTGTTTTGGAAAACCTGGGGGGAACAGGGTTGAAAAAAATTGAAAAGAAAAAAACTTGCCTTACAGAAGCCGAGTTAAACAGCAGGAATAAAACCTGAAAAAGCTTCCCGACAAAATCTCAAATTTAGTTTCCTGCTGGAAAATGAATCACTACATTTCAAAGAACTTATTTTCAGCAAAAGCAAAGAAATCACAAATTGAAGAAGACTAACACCGGAGATTCATAAGCATTTTCCAGGAATGAGTCCATAAATATTTTAGCAAACAGTAAAAGCAAGTTCTTAGAAATCAATTCTTAAACTTTTTATGTGATATAAAAAAACCCAGGAATCCAGTGGAGCTCCTGCATGTGTCTTAGAAACTCTTAAACTTCATGGTTACTTTGTAAAGAGTAAATAAGGAGATACTCTCTTTTATTATTAAAGTCCTTGTTTGACAGTTTGAAAATCTTTTCAGCTATTTTACAGCTTTTCCATTGGTCTTTTACAATCAAGATTATAAGTTGTTGTTTTTTTTTTTTCATTAAATTAATTTTAAAAAATCTTCAATTTTTAGGGTAGATAACTGATTTTTTGGATTAGTTCTTTAAAAAAAATTGCCTCTGAGTTTTGGGTGAGGCCGTTGGTAGGGAGCAACTCCGCCCCTCTTCCTCTCTCTGTTGCTCGGTGCAGGGAGCGTGTGGCCCACCCAGCAAATATTCTTCATCACAAATGAGCTCCTTTCAAACAGATTTTTTTGTCCATTCCTGATTCACAACGATTTGAATGAAGAAATACTCAGACATGTAATATTACGCTTAATTTTCTTGATAAAATTGAAAAAAAAAAAATGACATTAAAAAAACAAAAAACATGATTTTTCATCTAAATGAATCTCGGAAAATCCATGATTTTACAGGCCAATAGGAGATAAAAAGACATGAATCTAGTCTTTTTTTTTTTTTTTTTTGTGGAATTAGTGAAGTTATCTTATAGTTATTTATGCCAAATTCTTTTTTTAACCTTTAATAATTTCCAACTACAATCTTCCTTTTTTTTCTAATTTTCAATCTCATAAAAGCAAAACTTTCAATGTTTTGGAGTCCATGACTCCAATTCACAAACTTGATGAAACCCGTAAGATTACAAAGCTCTAAAAGGAAGGCTTTTTAGCTCGACAGCAAGAACTGAGGTCTTCATTACCAAACATTTCCAGACAATTGTAAACTCATTGGTTAATGAGGTTTGCCCTCAACATTGGCAGACTCTTCTGTTTGCCTGCAGCTAATTTCTGGCTCCACTGCGAGTCGGATGGAGCCAGATGAGGCGTGTGCAGCGGTTAGTGTGATGACTTTCAGGACAAGGCGAAGAACAGACACAAGCTGTCGTTAATTCGGGCTCCTGGGAGGAAATGTGAACAGTCGTGGCCAAAATGGCTAAATCTGATCGGAGTCCGTCTGCATTCACACTGGAGTGAACCGCTCCCGGGTTCGTTTGCAAGCTTCTAAGCGGATCGGGATTAGCTTCACTCTGGAGTACAGGTGAGCCTTCGGGCTTGCTGAATAAAGCAGCCAAGACTAAACCGCCATGTGTCCTTGAACTAATCATCTGCTGTGCTAAGATGGATTAATACACAAAGTATTGAAAAAAAATCTTTGTTTTGATTGTTACCAGTCGTCTCTACTTCACGAGGAATGTAAAATTGCGCACCAACGATCTGGGGGAAGTGAGAAGAGCCCCATTCTCACCTCAGTCAGAAATGGCCGTTTGTGTGCGGCAGCTCGAGCGTTTCTCTGCTTCCTCTCTGTATCTGGCTCCTGATGTCTCCCTTAATTCCTGCTGAAACTCCGTTCCAAATTGCTGCCTCCCGTCTGCGCTCTGATAAACAGCTGCTATCGTGCTGGTTGCAGAGTCCTCCTGTTCTCCTCTGCTGAGCACCGGAGGGTTCGCTCTATCTCTGCTCTGTCCCTGCACATCAAGTCAAATTCCTGTCCACTCCAAGCAGTCTCTGCACAGACATACACTCCCAACACACACAAGGCTTTCTCCTCAGTTAGTCTGTGAGCTATTTGTTGCATGTTGCAAAAATTCATTTAGTAATAAAGCTGAAAAAATCGTTCCTTTTCCTGCTGCAGACTTTTCTCAAAGCAGAAAAAAAATCATGGTTTTGCACTAAGTAGCTATTTATTGTGGGCGGGAAGAAGAAGCTCCTCCAACAAATTTGCTTAAAACTGTTGCTGTTTTCATTTGATGTAAACTGATCTACAACACAAATTGTATGGACAAAATTGAGAAATTACACAACTTTTTTTTTTTTTTTTTGGAACATTGAAATCCAAAAAGTAAGGCAGTATAGCTTCTTTCAAATCTAAAAAAGAACACAGTTTAAGCAGTAAAAAGGAAAAAAATACATACTGTATATTATTAATAATATTAAAAATAAAGCACAAGTATAAATCATATACCACCAAGTTAAAAGTAGCAATAAAACATTATTTATATATAAATAATTTACCTATAAAACAAGATTGTTGAAAAAAAAATGGACAAACTGAATATTTTTTAAGTCTTTTTTTGATTCAACCAAAGGACTGTTAAAATATGCAAATGTTTGGATTGTATTTTATGCTGAAAGCCACTTGTATAAATCACTGCAGAAAATTTTAACCAAATTACAGTCATAAAAACGTGCTCTTAAGTTTCATGGGCATACATTTACTTGTATGTTAAATCTTATGCGTAAAAATTCCTCACACAGATAGTATTGGATGTTAAGACTGTTAATTAACAAATTAATTGCGCTTTTTTTTTTTTTTTTTTTTTTTTTTTTATAATAGGAATGCTGTTGAATACTACTGTTAAAAATGATCTGGTCAACCGGCTTATTTTTCTTGTCAATGCCTTCATCTTGACAACTCCTGGCTTCTGATTGGCTGGCTGAGTCACATGGGAATGAATGAGGAAGCGTTAAGTTGTAAAAATAGAGAAAGGCGATGTTCATTACGGCTGCAGCATCCTTCACGACAGAGGACATAAATCCGTCCCGCGACAGTTTACGATTCATTTCTGAGGCCAGTAAGGAAACATAAAAAAAAAATAAATGAATCAGTGAGATTTTCTAAACTGCATGAAATAACTGATTCCTTATAAAACAGTTGTGGAGAGCAGACAATTTCTACTGTACCTCCATGTATTTTGTTGGATTAGCTGATTGTCGTCCATCCTGACCCAAAAGTCGTACGTCCACAAAACAAAAGGCTGCTCCAAGATTCATTTACAACAAGTTTTCTTTTTTCTGAACTCTTGATTTTCCTAATGACAAAAACACAGTTATGATAATTTTCTACATTTGAGGAGTACACCTAGCTCCGAGTGCTCTTAATTTAGCAAACTCCACCTGAAGGAGTCTGACCATGGTGGTTTTAAAAAAGAAAATTGTGTGGATTATCTCAAGATTAGAGGGTTTTTTTCCTTCTTCTTTGAGCTGATCTTCTTGTAAATGTATGTGTTTCAGTCAGAACAAAACCTGTGTCTCTTCAGTGGATTTTCTGCTTGTTCAACTGCAAATATCCTGGATGTGAAAACGATTGTGATTCTCTAACTGTCCAGATCTTCTTTGACTATAGTTCCGCTTTAAAGAGGCCATGAAAAGAGCAGAATAAAGAGGATTACCTGGGCTAAAAGAAATTGTGATTTAAAACAAACTGGATTAAAATAACTGATTCACATCAATTGGATGTTGCTCCATGTTTGTGTAGAGCCTTAAGACAAGCATGACTGTAAAGTGGCGCTTCAGGAATAAACATAATTAATTCAATTGACATAAAACCACTAGAATACATTCTGCTGCCTTTTTTTGACATTGACTTGCCCTACATTTGATCTCAAACAACTTTGTTTCAGCTAAAATGATCAAGTAAAGCACATGTTTGTGACAAAAGTTTAGGGTGAAATTTAAATATTATAAACACAAACTTTAAAGTAAAGGCTTCAGAGTCATTTAAAACTTGAATTTAAATATTTCTACCATAATTTCCGGACTATAAGCCGTTACTTTTTTTTTTTTTTACATGCATTGAACCCTGAAACTTATTGTATACAATGATGTCGCTAATTTATAGCCAGATGTTAGACAGCCTATTGAATGAGCGTAGTGGTACGGAAAGCGACAGGGATTATTTCCACAGAAAAAAAGGCATTCCTTGTTTTCAACAGACACAAAAGTTCAAATAACAGATTCTGTGAAAGCAGCCATCAAGAACTGATTCCTGGGGGCACAACAAAGTATTTGCAACCACTCAACATCAGTGGGAATTCTGCATTTAAATGTGAATTGCATGGTAAGTTTGGATGACGAGCATCGAAAAATCATTCTCAAAAACTGGTCGCATGCGAAGGGAAACTTTAGCTCAAGACTGCTGGTGGATGCCAACACTATATAAGTCAAAACGTCACTGTCAGCAACAGGTTTAGAAAGGCTGCGTAATGATTACAACAACCAGTAATATGCAGTATGTGTAGAAAAATATAGCTTAAAACAAATTCTATGATTAATTTTTTCTGCTGGTTTTTAACATTCAGCAAATTTTACAAATCCACAAGATAGTAGCAGGTGAGGCACCGACATCCTTCCTTGCACCCACCCAGCGCCGCACACACAGTTGCATCAGCTTTACTAATTCAGCCTTTCTAACATCATAAAAGACACTTTATATTTGACTTACCTCATTTTCTTATTTCTTACCAACTGTCTGATTAAATCAATGTCACTTTGGGACTCATTTTGGCTTTTTTATCAACTAAAAATGTGCATCTGAAATACAGATAGGTGAGGCCCGCAGTACACCTGCCTCAAAGCAGAGGGCGCTGATGAGCCCAGAGAATGGGACACCTGGCTAAAGAATAAAATAATTAGAAATAGTAAGTCAAAGAGAGGCGGTGCAGCAAATCTGAGACAACTCCGTTCTGACAATAAGAAAAGGAGTTTTTGACTTCTGTTAGGCTAACTGTTCAATATGTTGTTGGCGCATGTCTTTTTTGTGAATGGCTGTGTTCATATGTCAATATTTCTGTTGGTCGAGCGGTAGCAAAAGTTGAGAGGAGTTTGATCCGTCATGCTGAAGTACAAGTTGGTTATCGGGAGCTATTTAATGGATGTTTGTGTACTTGGAGCTGAATACTTTTGAGGATCAATTGATAAGTTCTGGACGTGTGGTTGAGTTCAGCTCGCCATTCTTGTTGGTCAAATGCAAAAAATTCTCTCCCTTAAAGTTCCTGCTTCAAATTTAAGTTCTTTATTTGGACATTTTTATTTTTTCAGTTTAGTTGAGCCAAACTGTTTAAACTTTTAATATTTTTTTTTAGGAAAATTGAAACCAAAAAGAGGAAGATTACACAAAAAACAGGTGAAATAAGTGATAAATCTCCCCCTCGTTTAGTTCATGCTCCTTGATTTGTGTGTTTGTGACCGGAGTGATCCCACGCTGCTCTTCATCTTCCTGTCTGTGTAGGATCTTTAGTGTAGAGCGCCTCCTCTGCAGCAGCAGCAGCAGCAGCAGCAGCAGAGTTTGGGCCTAATGAAGCAAAAACTACATGACAATCCATTTGTGTTCTGTTTTAATGAAATGACTAAACACCGCCTCGGGCCCAAACGTCAGCGGAGAAGTAAGGAAAACATTACACTTCCAGAACAGCTTTTGTGTCTCCACTCATCACACCCCACGGAGTCGCGCTATCTACTGAATTAGAGAGGTTTAAATCCAATGAGAAGGAATTGCTCTCATCGTCCCGCCTGAGGTCCAACAGAGAACACATGTGCTGCTTTGTGTTCTCATTTATCTGAGCCGTGATGAACATCTGCTTCAAAAAGCAGATCTCTTTGGAGGCAGAAATGGGATGCCACCAAATTCCATATCATCGGGTCAAACTGGTCTGAAAGCCAGGAGGAAATGCGTCCACGCTGGCTGGAGCTTTGCTAGCATAAAAGAGAAAAGAACTTGTTCCTCTTAGCTCACTTTTTCCTTCATTTTCTCTTCACTCCCATTTCTGATTCAGTTGGCACCTCATTGCAGCAACACGCTTTTCTCATTTTCAATGTCAGCCTTATCCTCCACAGGCATTCCTGCCTTCTTCTCCGTCTTTATTTTCCTGGCTCTTCTGTGTCACTCCCACTTTCTGGGTCCCATTCTGCGTCTGTTGCTTCACATCTTAATGACGATGGTGGGAATCTGAGGCAGCCTGAACAAAGTCCTTCAGAACAGATTGCTGCAGCTCTCATCATCTCCCTTTAACCCTGATACTCCAGCCTCACATCAACCCCTCCGCAGCTATAAACTCCATCCAACATTCTGCATTTATTTTTTGTAGCTTTGATTGTCTCAGAGTACGAAAACTCTGCCTCGTGTTTCACCAACAACGATTCCCAGGATTTCATTCAGTACCAAAAAAACATTCCTTTCCACAAAACCCTGCAGCAATTTACTACTGAATGGCATTTTTGTCCACATTTGGAGACTTTTTTTTGGCCCGGAGGTGGTCTAGTGCTGAGTCCAAACACAGACTCACCAAACCCTGAAGTTCATTTTCTGTGAGCCTCAGCTGCCTTTTGAAACATTTAAGCCTTGTTTCTACTAAGCGGTCTGGCATTGTGCATCAGGCTCGAGTATTTTTAATGTTTCCATTGTAAAATGGACTCATTAAACAGTTCCGACCTTTACCTCTTAGGGTCCTCCATCGCTTGTAGGTCCATAGAAAAATAGAACGGGACGGTTGGGGCGGAGTCGCTGTTGCCACCCGTTAAATGGGAGAAAGTGATGATGACATTAGAAAGCACCAATATAGCGCTAGGCAAGCGTTTCTGTCATCCCATTTACAGCGGTATACTTCTTAACCACAATCTTCTTTCAAACAACATTAAATTCCCGTTTGTACCAAAAGTAAAGCAAGAACCAGACGAGCTGCTGGATGACCTTATTGATGTTGCTTTTCCAGTCGTTGCACTGCAACATGTGTCAAAGGAAGGCCCGGGGGCCGGATGTGGCCCGCGGAGTAATTATGTCCGCCCTTAAGATCATTTTATATTATTAATACTATTATCTTGTAACATCCCGATTTTCACAGAATATATAGTCTATGGAGAGCAAAATATTGAAAGTCGTTTAAAGCTCAATTTGATTTATTCTGGCTGCCTGTTTTTATTCATAATTATATATATATAAAAAAAAGAGTTGTGTTTTAAAAGTTTAACAGTTTTGTCTTTTTTATGTATTCAATAAATGTTTCTCCTGTTCGATCTACTGTATGTTTTGAATTTTGCCCCCCTGTGCAATTGAGTTTGACACCCCTGCACTACAATGATGCATGACATGTATGGACCATGAAAAGAAACCACTCAGTCGGAGCGTGGCCTAACTGATTGGAAACACTAGCCTGAATTAACTGGACCATCCCGTAGCACTCCATACTGGACCGGACCGCTCCGTGGAAACGAGGAGTCCATCCATCCACTTTCTAAACCCTGTTAGTCCCATTTGTACCAGTACCGATGTGTATGGTACTACCAGTACTTCTAGTATCATTTAAAATCATGGATTTTGATACTTCGCTTTGGTCACTTGTCTTCTTTTCAGTTTTACTGCTCAATTCTAGCCAATTATTTTACCTTTCCAGTGATTTTGGGTGGGCTCCATATGAGGAAATGAAGATGGACGCACTACACTGAGCTTCAGTCGAAATCCAGAAGAAGAGAACAAAAGTGTGGCTTTTATTTTAGAGACCAGATGGATAAAACTGACAAGAAAGTACAATGTTCCAAACGTTCCAAAAATTACTAACATTGTGACGATGAGCTGTGAAATGTGTGTTTGCATCTGTGTGTGTGCAAACAGAGGAGCAGCTTAATGCATAAAATAAAGCATCTTACACTCAAAGTACATCCAAGCGCTCTCCTTCACACTTTGACATTACTTCATCACACTCGGATGTTTTTAAAAAAAATAAAATTGGCATGCTTTTTCACTTTTAAAGCATAGTTTTGATTTTAAAAACATCTCAAAAGTACTTCCAAGTCTACAGTTGGGCAAAAATGATGCACAACCAGGACAATCCTCCTGTCGATCGTAGGAACATGATGGAGTTAAATCTTGAATTTATGCCCAGAGACAGTATTTTGCAATCTTAGTGAGACCCAGTTCATTTTGTTTGTGGAACACAGGATCCACATATGATTTGGAAGTTTCACTAACCAAACCAAAGTGAACCCTGGCATTAAAAATGTGATGAGCAACTTATTTAAGTCTGATCTGGCCCACAAAACATCTACCAGTGTGGAACAGCATGTTACACAAAAGTAAAGTTTTTTTAAGATCTTAGTAGAACAAGGCTGGTAAACAATACCAATGTCTCTATTTGGACGACTTTTGAACTTTTTTCATTTAAAAAATAACATTAGATTGTTAGTCCAAATAGATTCCCTTCAATGTTTTAGAGCCGAGCACAAGATGATCATGTCTTTGCTTTGACCCTCTATCTACTTTCTCCAGTGAGCTTTCACATCTCCTACACAGTGTACGGTAGACCTTCAGAGGATTCAGACTCTGGTCCAACCCCCAGTGTAAACAAGCCTTCAGCACCAGCTTGTGACTTTGAACCAAGTCTAAAGAATGATATTTGGAAGTGTCCTTGAGTCAGAAGCTGACCAAAATGTGTCTGCACCTTTCAAAGTAAAACCCCAAAAATAAGTTTACTGTTAATAGTTGGACGTTCTTCTGTATCTCATGACTGTTTTCATAGAGCCAATGATAGAAAGTCTGTTCTAAAAGAATGATTTCTGTGAATTGTGAAGATGTCTTTCTGGTATTTCATGAGAGTCCAGGAACAAACAAGGTTTACGTCTGAAAAATGAAATCTAATCACTATTGTTTCTCGGCTTCCCTATCATTCTGTTTGGTTGGGATTTCACTTTTTCTGTGGACAGCACAGATGGTACATTGGAACTGATGTGTTCACGGATAAATGAACCATGAATGTGTCGTTCTGAACTCTAGCAAATAAAAAAATACAGAGAGAATTTCTCCATTGGTGAAAATGTTCAGATCTTTTTTTTTTTTCCCAAAGATCCAGAATGAACTCTCATCCATGAAACCATCAGAGTCAATAAGCAGCGTGGTATCCTCTCCCAACAGTCCAAGTCATTCGCGCTCACATATTGTGACACCACAGGGAGACTTCACAACGGACATACGGACAGAGGCGGTGAAAGTCATTGGAGTTAGAGCGGTTCCTCGCTGAGGCCATCAGCAGCTTGTCTTTCATTCCCAGTTGTAGAAAGCCAACAACAATGGCGGCGAGGCGCACTTTAACGCCACCTGTCATTTCAGCAGCTTTTAAACGGCTGCTTAATGCTGGATGCCGCGGCTTTCTAATGTTTGGAAACCCACGGTGAAGCACATTCACGCAGATTGAGCTGCTTTCTAAATTTCTGGAGCGTTTTATTTCACGCTGTGCACGACCGGCTCACGCGCGGTGCTGTGGAAGCAGCTGCTGTGGAAAGGCGTTGCAATTTCCTGGAAGTTGATTCAGAAAGAAATAAAAGCTTACTAGATGGTGTACTTTACAAACATTTAGCATACATTGCTGTAATGGAAGTGAAGCTGCTGCAGCTTAACTGTGAACTAAAAGCCAGCATCTCATCTGAAGGTTTATTGGGTTTCTAATGTCTTCTTCCTTCATTCTTTCTATTCTATACATCCGTCTGATCAACACTTTTAATACAAGTTTCATTCTCCTTCAAACTGTCTCCAAACTCTTCCTGAGATGTGCTGTGTGAGGAATTTTTCCCTGAACTGTGTTTGCCAGGCCAAATCAAGGAAACTAAACGTTCACGATCTTACTCGATTCATCGTGTTTTGGAACATCTAGAAGCATCAAAATAAACATTCTTTAGGTTTGTAATTTAACTTCGGATTGTTCCGAGTCTTTGATACATCAGAAAAGAGCTTTGAAATGAAAAACCTGGAGCAAGATTTGCAAGATTTTTGCTGTTTCATCATTTCGTACCTTCCAAATGTGACTACATGGACTCGTTTTGCGTAGCGACCATCCATGAAGAGCACCATGTGCTAAAAGCACATACAAAAATGCAGACTTAGTGCATTCTTTATTGCGCATCACATGCTCTGTGTGGACGCACCTTGATACTTCGGGCCTTAAGGCAAGTGAGAAAAGCGCTATAACAGTTCACGTCATTTACATTTAAAACGTTTGGACTTATTTGTGTGTCAGGCAGAGGAGGAAATGATACTCTGTGACTAAACCTGATAAAAATCTAGAAAAATAGGTGAATTGGTGAAGCTTTGGCGCAATTTCAATAAGGAAGATCTACTCTCCCAGGTGTGCAGGGCGTTCATCGCTACTCTCACGTCATCAATTGGTAAACACGGGAGCCAATAGCGAAGTACTCACTCACTTCATGGCCAATCACAATCGAATGTCTACCTTTAAATTCAGTGACGTTTTGTTTTTCCGCATTGCAGACATTGCGCCGGTCATGTCATCTTCCGACTGCGATCCCGTACCTGTGTCCGTTTCAGGCGTCCCCGACGGGGCATCTGATTCCTCGCCTGGTCCTGCTTTCAGGCGTAGCTCCCGTCTGGCGTCCCTTCGCGAGTCTGATGTTCGCCTGCAGCTTGCTTCGGTGAATGTCACTCCGCGCCGCGCGCTGGGCGCCGATCAGATCCAGGAGCTTGTCGGCCTCGCTGGTTTCCGGGACGAGGGTTCCCCCGTGCCTGCCGCTTCTGCTCCCCATGCCCCCGCGGCTCGCGGTCGGAAGCGCACGTCGAAGTCTTGCTCCAGAGCTCTTCCTGGAAAGCGCACGGCTCCTCGCTCGGCATCGTCTCCTCCTCCCTCCTCTCGGCCGGATTTGGCGGCGTCTCTGCAGGCGCTCTCCTCCTCGCTGCAGTCCATAGATCGCCGCCTTCTGCGCTTCCGGCTTCTCGGCCTGCTGACGTCAGCCCCGACGCGTTGGCGGTTCCCGGAACCTCCTCCTTTTCGCTGTCAACTGCTGTTCCTGCTCCATCCATGGCTCATGCGTATGTCCCGCTGGCGGCTAACAGGCGTGTTTGAGATTATGCAGGCGGACGCGGCGCTGCGCCAGTCGCCTGGATTTGCTGTGCATGCTGGTTAGTTTCTGTCACTGACGTCACATTTGCGACGACGTGAAGTATCGCGAGAAAGGGGCGGGTTCAAGGCGCCTTCCTAAGCCAGCGCAGCCGGAAAATAGGTACTGCGCTGGCTGCGAGCCGCCTTGATGACTACAAAACAGTGCATTGTGGGAAACGGTGTCCCGAAAGTTTTTGTAGTTTAATGTGAAATAACTGGCGCTAAATTAAGGAAATATGTGTATGTTCTTACTTTTTCTGGAAGGTAGTGAATTGCTGATGAAAAAATATACAAGATTTTAAATAATCTGTGGTTATTTGTGTCATAATTGTCTTGAAAATGAACTTTAATTATTATTTTATCTATTTATTTGGGACTGTGTACATGTAATGAATCCCCCGACTATTTTTTTTTTTTTTTTTTATCTGTTTTACTCTAAGAGATGTAACAAAAATACTATGAAAGATATAACAGCGCAGATCATACTAGGAGGAGTGGCGTATTAAAATTCAGCCGAATGTTGAGGACAACCCCCAACTCCTCGTTCTCGTACAGTCTCGTCGTTCACCTTCATCTCAGGCGCTTTTCTCCGCCCCCTCCTGCAGCAGCTTAGTCTCGTCGACGAAGCAGGCGAGGCGCAAGTCAACTCAAACACGCCTAATGTCTCTCCTCGCCTGCGCTCCAGGATCCTTCAGGGTAAAGATGTCGGACCTTTCGCTTCCCCCCCCTTTTCTCTCTTTTGCGTTAGCCCCATCGGTGTCGCTGCCCGTAAGTACTCGGGTAAGAAGCGTTTGATTTTTTGATTTGTCTGCCCCTCATTCTGGCCCCGTCCCTAGCATTAACGGTCTCATCCAGCGTGCCCTTCTCCCTGCATTATGCCTCTGTTGATGATGCAATTGCATTGATAAAGCTCGCTGGCCGTGGTGCCTGGTTGTCTAAGGCTGACATTGCTGATGCCTTCAAGTTGCTCCCCATTCGCCCCTCTCAGTGGCACCTGTTTGGCGTTAGGTGGGATTATCGGTTCTGTTCGCTGTTCGCCTTACATTTGGCTGTAGGTGTAGCCCGGCCATTTTCGATCTCTTCGCTAATGCTCTGTGTTGGATTTTGCTGAACCGCGTGGGGCTCCCCTCTGTTCTGCACCTTCTGGATGATTTTCTGTTGATTGATCCCCCTGCCGACGGTTCCGGCTCGTCTCTGGCTAAGTTGAAAATGTCTTTCGGTTCCCTGGGCGTTCCCCTGTCTGCTGCTAAGACCGTTGGTCCGGCCACCTCCCTGGAGTTTTTGGGCATCGTTCTCGATACAGTCGAAATGAAGGCTTTCCTCCCTCTAGACAAGCTTCAACGCATTCGGGAAGTTGTGGGGGAGTTCCTCAGTTCTCCGTCCTTTTCTAAGCGTCAGCTCCTGTCTCTCTTGGGCCATTTAAATTTTGCAATGAGAGTTATTCCTCAGGGTAGGTCTTTCATTTCTCGTCTTCTCGAGTCGGCTTCCTCTGTTCCTGCTCTGTCGGATCAGGTTTTCCTGGATGCTGGGTGCCGTTCTGACCTGGCTTTTTGGTCTGCGTTTTTGAAAGTTTGGAATGGCGTTTCTTTCTTCTATGATGATGTTGCTTTCTCCTCTGACTCTCTGCGTTTTTTCACCGATGCTGCTCCTTCCGTAGGTTTTGGGGGGTTTTATCAAGGGGAATGGTTCGCTAAACGTTGGCCCGTTTGAGTTTGAGGCTATCAGTCTGTGTTCTGCGCTCTTTGAACTGTATCCCATAGTGGTGGCTTGCCACCTCTGGGGCAACAAATGGGCTCGAAAACGGATCACTGTCTTCAGCGACAGCGAAGCAGCAGTGCACATAATAAACAAAGGTCGATCCGATTCCCTCAACATCATGCCCTTTGTGCGCCGCCTAACATGGCTTTCCATCACGCATAATTTCATTCTCACTGCACGTCACATTCCTGGGCATAGTATTCTCATAGCCGACTCTCTTCTCTCGCTTTAACTTCCAGGTTTTCAAGAACCTTTGTCCAGAGGCTCATCCTTCTCCACTGGCAGTTCCCCCTTTCAAATCTCTGATCCTAAATTGACCACTGCTCCACTGTCCTCCCTCATCTACTCCGCAAAACGTTATATGCAAAAAGGTCTTTCCCACTCTACACTGATGTCGTATGAATATGCTTGGAAATCATTTGCACTATTTTGTTTTTCCCTTCGTGTCCCCCTGTATCCTATATTAATTTCTACTATTTGTGCCTTCATTTATCATTGCAAAGATGTAAAAAATCATAAAATATCGGTCATTCGCAGCACTCTAGCAGGCGTGCAGTTTGTTGCCAGATGTTCTAATCCGGATATGTCGAGCTTCTTCTCCAATCCCTCTATCAAATTGTTATTAAAAGGCATTGCTAAATCCTCTCCGCCAGGCAAAGATTCACGCAAACCCATCACTCTTTCCATTTTGCACTCCATGATTAATGTTCTTCGTAAAGGCAAGTCTGGCCTATATCATGACGCACTTCTAGAAACCGTGTTTTTATTGGCTTTTTATGGTTTTCTGAGAAGCGGAGAGTTTACATGTAACTCCGCATTTGATCCTGATTCAGATATCTGTTTTTCTGATCTAACCTTTCACCTCAATTTTATAATTGGTTTCTAAAAAACACAAAGGCTCAAAAAGGTTGTTCCATTATCGTAGCAAGGGTTGATTCTAGTTTTTGTCCTTATCATGGCATGTTATCTTATCTAAAACTGAGAAAATGCCCTTCACCTCTTTCACCTCTTTTCTCTCATCTCTGCTAACTCCCTCTAACAAAATCCTGGTTCATAAGTCACATGAAGAACGTTCTAGCAGTCATGGCCTCGATCCGGAACACTACTCGGGGCACTCCTTTCGCATCGGTGCAGCTACAACAGCTGCCACTCAGGCATCTCTTCAGCCTCCCTCAACAACTGGGGCGATGGTCCTCAGCTGCCTATGCAACATACATACGTCCAAATCACGAGGCCATCCTCACAAGCTCAGAAGTCTTTCAAACCTTAACATCTGGTAAGTTTCAAATAGCTGATGGTGGTACTTCATCGTGTACATAAATCGGATATACATATGTTTCCCTTAACAAGCTTTAGTTTCTTTCAGATCGCAGTTCTCGTTGCCCGACTTTTGCAGCTTCACAAGCCGGTCGCGGGTGCGGATGCTATTGTTTTAAGCTTCTCTCAAGCCCGGTCGCGGGTGCATCTAACTAAGCTTCCAAGCCGGTCGCGGGTGCATCTAACTAAGCTTCACAAGCCCGGTCGCGGGTGCATCTAACTAAGCTTCACAAGCCCGGTCGCGGGTGCATCTAACTAAGCTTCACAAGCCCGGTCACGGGTGCATTTAGCTTCACCAGCCCGGTCTCGGGTGCATCTACTCTAAGCATCACAAACCCGGTCGCGGGTGCATCTAACTAAGCTTCACAAGCCCGGTCGCGGGTGCATCTAGCTTTAAGCCTCTCAAGCCCGGTCGCGGGTGCATCTAACTAAGCTTCACAAGCCCGGTCGCGGGTGTATTTAGCTTCACCAGCCCGGTCGCGGGTGCATCTACTCTAAGCATCACAAACCCGGTCGCGGGTTCATCCAGCTTAAGCATCACAAGCCCGGTCGCGGGCGCACTAGCTCACAAGCCCAGTCGCGGGCACACACTCACAGTTGCAGTCATCAGGGCCCAAGTAGATGCAATGGTTGTTTATAAATACTATTCTATCGATTCATGTAAAATTGTAATTGACTGCATTGATTAAATCCTATGTATGATTTTCTTTCCACCGTTTCCTTCAGGAAGATTCACCTGAGGTAAGTCTTCCTAATATTTTTGGGGGATCTCTTCACTTGGTCAAAGATCATCATATCAAGCAGATTTCTACAGACCAGAGCCCAATCGCCAAAGAAAAGACTTATTCATGCAGCCTGTTAAATCATCACAATTAAAATTTTCTACGCAGTTCTGAGTTCTCTCCTTATTGAAGTGAAGCTTTGGCGCAATTTCAATAAGGAAGATCTACTCTCCCAGGTGTGCAGGGCGTTCATCGCTACTCTCACGTCATCAATTGGTAAACACGGGAGCCAATAGCAAAGTACTCACTCACTTCATGGCCAATCACAATCGAATGTCTACCTTTAAATTCAGTGACGTTTTGTTTTTCCGCATTGCAGACATAGCGCCGGCCCACCTCCTCCCCTTCTCCCCCCGGCTTGACTGGCGCTGTCCTGTGTACCACCATCAGCGTCTGGGCTCTGGTTCCAAGTGTCCTGTGGCTCCGTTTCTTCCCGAATCCCGTGTGGGGGATCTCTTCACTTGGTCAAAGATCATCATATCAAGCAGATTTCTACAGCCCAGAGCCCAATCGCCAAAGAAAAGACTTATTCATGCAGCCTGTTAAATCATCACAATTAAAATTTTCTACGCAGTTCTGAGTTCTCTCCTTATTGAAATTCTATCATATACCACTACTTGTGTGCAGAACTTCTTTTTCCCCTGTTGTCTTTAACCCTGAAGCCCTACTACTTACAAAAATTGAATGGAAATTGAATTTTATTTGAAAATGTAAAAGTCTATTAAACTGTTTGATAAAATGAACACAAAGATAACATATGATTATTTTTTGAGTTATCGATAAATTATGATAAGTTTAGTATATTTTTGCTCATAAAATTTTTATTTTAAGATAGAAAAAAAATGACATAAGAGTTCAAGAAAAAAAAACACCTTATTTACCCACTGTCTCAAATTTGAGCCCCACATTTTTAACATGGTTATTAAAAGATTATATTTAACAAAATTGGATTTATTCCCATAAAAAATGTATATAAGAAAGAATAACAATGATGGAGTTACTCTTAAAAAAAGAAAAAGAAAACTTTTCCTGCCTAAAGAGTTTTTGAGATTTTTATGAAAGCCACCATTTTGAAATTAGCTGGAAAAGCCCTTCCTCAAGGACAAAGATCTCAGAAGTAAATTAAATGTTTCTTAGGGTTTACCATCTTTCAAAAAACTGTCTAAATTAGTTTGAAACTCTTTTTATGTGCTAGAAGAAAGGGGGGGGGGGGTCCTCTACTTCTACTTGGACATGTATGCAGCATAAAGGAAAAAATTATCAGAGGCTTTATTTGAAAAGAGGATAAGAGGCTTACGATCAAAGACAAACACCAGCAGTGCATTTAAGAGTTTGATAAAACACGTCATTAGGCCTAATTAAGTATAACTGTCATTTTTTTGTTTCTGTGTAGATTTTAACCACACAAATAGACATAAAATGAGGTCATGTGACCTACTGCGTTATTTTTAAGGCTATTTAATGCGAGTTTTTGGCCATGATGTGACTAAAAGCCTTTTCTTTTGAAATCGAGCAAACTGGTGGGAGGGAAAAATGAGACTGGAAAGAGAAGGAGGTTTGACCCTCACCTGTCAAATGAAAAGACCACACCCCCTTTGTGAACAATGATGTGTGGGGGAAGTGGGGAGAAAGATTGACAGGAGGAGAAATCAACAAAAAAGAGCAGAGAAAAATACCCCTACGTTATCAGGCAGGAAAAACCCTTACAGTTTGAATCAAAGCAGTTTCTGTTTTACTTTTAAAGAGTATTTTACAGTAGAGTAACACAGAGATGCTATGGTTTTATATCTCTGATGTTTGAGTTGCTTTTACCGCTATCGTAGGTGCTCATTGCTAATGTGTGCAATTTTAAACGGCTGATTATCGCTGCTTTTTCCAGTGAGTTTAAGAAGACAAATCAACAATATCTCTTAATTGGATTTAATTTTTCAAACTTTTTTCAAACATTTCAATTTCCAATTATTTTTTTTTTTTTAGCCAAGTTTAGAATTTAGAAACATGAAAGTTATGTTTTTAATTTTGGTTTTAGTTGCGTGTTGAACATTAGTTTTCAGGTGTACTTCAAAGTCCCTAAACTGGTAAAATTCCAGGTTGTGTTGGACAAAAGTGATATTTAATTGGATTTTTCCCAATTGTGACAAACAATATTTCTTTTTCTCTCACTTCTTTTCAAATTTCTTGATGAAGTGCCACAGTTAAGGTCCTTTTAAAATGAGAAGGAATGCCAAAAAAAATGTCAAAGCAAAAAATACGGTTGCATTTTGTATTGCTTTAATTCAAATTATTATAAAAAAATAATAATAATTTGAAATCATTCCAAAAAAGCAAACTAGCATTATTTATTCCCTGAATTTAATTGGAAGTTTCTTTGAATATCCACAGTATTTTCACAAAAGTCTCACAGGCGTCACAAAGAGATATCCATACAAATCTGTGTGTGTCTGCATCAGTAATCGTTGTTGATCGTGTAGCAATAACTGAACTGACATGTTCATCATTTTGTGTCTGGAGCTTTTCTCTACACAGAAGCAGAAGATTCTCACTAGAAAAAGGCCAGAAAGTCAGAGTTGATGGAAAAGTTTGAATGAGACACTCCTAAAAACAACAGACACAAGTTCACTTCTGTCATGAAGTGTTGACAACAATATGATTTAAAAAAAAAAACAACAACTCTTGCTGCAGTTTATGTTGCTGTCTTTCTCTCCAGCTGGAATCATCAAGTGCCGAACCAGAACATGCAAACAAATCTGACTGGAATCACATTCTTCTTTACTCAAAGCTTTTCAGCCTAAAATAAACATTAATTATCTGTTTTGATTTAAAAAAAGCTAAAAATGTTTCAAAACCTCACCTGGAAAAGATTCCGAAGCATTTATTGGTAAACAACTAAAGAATGTGTGAAGTGAATTTCTTTATCCGGGCAGAGTTGCCTCTGTTTTGCTCTGATGATGCCAAACCTGGACTGGGAGTTAGCGGTTGATCCAGCCTGGACTTGGGATTTTGTTTAATTAGACCAACCTCATATACTATTATGGATTTAGCTTCTGTATTCAGGAATGGATCAAGGGGAAAAAAGTTTTTGATGCCAACAAATTCCTTATTATGATAGATAAGTGCAGACCAGAGTGGCCTAACCCGGGTCTTCAAACCTACCACCTTGCCTGTTAGATCAGATCTATGTGGAGTTTTTCATCATTAAAACGATCTGAATGGAAAATCTGATTTGTTAGACAGCCACACCACAAAATCCTAATCCTACAGCTTCTTCCTACCCCTACATTTATCCCTCCTAACAGAGAAATAGTTTCTTCAAATTTGGATGTTACTCCTGGTCGATGATGTCATCAATAGTCGCCGGTCAGCTGCGTTAGCAGCTAGAGCTCAAAAATAACTTTGAAAAGGTAATGCTAAAACGAAAAAGTCCTTACTTACATTTACATGTAAACCTTTGTGCTTTCAGAGTGCACCCACGTGAAGAAACGTGTTTCTTCTCCGTGGCACATCAAGACGCGGAACACCATCGCGGCGGAGAGGACTGCTTCCCTCCGCCACGACGGTTAGCCCTTAATAAAAACTATTTCATATAACCCTACCCCTACGATTAGAGGGGTGGGGAGAAGCCGTAAGAGGAAGATTTCAGAGTTGGCCTTAGACTTCATCCTATGATATCTTAGATGTATTAGTGAACACCCAACCAGAGAAGCTAGAGGTTAACCAAAGCTGATTCTATTCAGAACCAAACATCAAGATACATTTCTATAGTAAGTAGCTCTACAATCTTGTCCTTATATTACATTTATTACTTTACCCAGAATGCTTAATTTTAGAGGTCAAAGTGTGGAGCAATGGGAGTAAACTTTTGACTGTAGAACTGGACCATAGAAAATGAAGTCAGTTCGGTTGCTATTTTTTCATGGTATAAACTGCTAGAACCAGAAATCATCAGCAAAGCAGTGACTGGTCTGAATAGGTTTGAGTCAAAGCTTCTATGGAAACCACTCCCACCAATCAGGAGTGAGCTAGTTGGAAGGCCACACCCTAATAGTTGAAAGCGAAAGCTTTGAATATTCAATGCAAGACCACATGCTTTTACTGAGCCATCTGATTGGCCAGTTCAATAACTTGCACTACAAAAAAATATATATAGTGAAAAAAATAAGATTAGCAAGAGGGTACCAGAGCAAGAATATATTCTGACAAATGGATTGATTAATATCTGGTAATTTCTCAATAGAAGTCTATGGGATTTTGGCTTTTTAACAGGCACTTCCTGTTTGGAACATGAGGGGATTAGAGTCCATTTATGAAGCTTAAATTAGTAACAGGATCTTTGCAGTGCGATCCACACCTCTTGACTTAAGATATAAATGGAAGTTAGATCTGTGATCATCCGAGATTGGATTTGCTTCTCTTCAAAAACAACAAAGACAACCACCACCACCCCAAAACCTCCGTGACCCCGACAGGGACAAAGCAGGTATTGATGATTGATGGATGGAAAGCAGACGTTTGTTTGACATGTGGACGGATGAACCAATACCCTTTGGATCCATCCACAGATGTGGCTCTGCTGAAGGTCTTTTGAGGTTCCTCCCATTTCTATGAAACCAATCCACAACTGCATTCAACCCATTCACTCCTAAATCCTTCTTATAAACCCAAATTACCTTAATTATAAAAGAAATGGCCAATAAAATGTATCTCTCCCCAATACTGAAGATAAAATGAGCCGGGTATGATTGAATCAAACGTTTAGGAAACCAGACAAATTGGGAATTTGTGACGTTGTTTTGGTATTTCTCCTCTCTAACTAACAGTCTGGACTGTTGAGCTGGACGGAATCTTTTTAATATGCTTTAGGATTGAAGTAATTTATTACATTTCATCTGTTTATCAAGTTAAACCGTATAGGATTTCAGCTTTGCATTCAAAAATCCTTTCTGGCATATCTCCTTCTCTTTCTATCTATTTGTATTTTAAATTAAAGTGATTCATATTACAAAAGACTTTTTTGAGCTACTTCCAGTCAGGCAGAAGTATTTTCTGTCATAATTTTCGGCTGATAAAAATAGACATAAAGGATTCAAATGCACAGACTTGCACAGTCGTCTCTTTACTTTGAGATATTAAAGTTTTATTTATTCACTCAGCAAGATAAACCTGATTTAAGATTATTACCGTGTTGAACTCCAGTAATATTGTTGGGTTTTCATGATAGAGGAAGGATATCCGATAATAAATCATCCCCCTATATTGTTATGAAACTTTCTTTTATGAGCTTTACCACTCAATCCTCGGGTGAACGAGGTCCTCAGGCACAAAAGATGGAGCGGTGAATGCGAGAGCAAGGATTTGTGATCATGAATCAAGCTGTTTCTTCAGACTCTCAAACTGCCCTTCTTTTCTTCCAATGAGTCTTTCGGATAAGTTTGGCGCTCCTCTGAAACCCGTCATTATGAAAGTGCGGTCTGCAGGGCAGGCTGCTGACATGTCGACATGTTTCCATCACTCAAAAGCCTTTTTTTGTGGCATTTCCTCTTGGTTAGACGAGGCTGTGTGTCCATGTTAGGTAAGGTACTTGATCAGGTCATAGTTCAGTGTCCAGAACACGTTTAGACAAAAGAAGGTGACCTTGTAGATGTTTGGATGAGACACCAAAGGACTAATGATGAACCTCTTTCGTGCGCTTTAGTGCAGGTAGTGCAAAGACAGATCACATTAAAAATGTAACACATTTTAATCCCACCTTTTTGAGTTCAACTGTTGACTTTTGAAACTCGTCTCTCTTTAAATGTCTATAAAGTTACTGTACGCAGCATTGATGAAACCACAACTTTTACGTTGGTCTTTTGTCTATATTTATGCATTATTTTTAGACACAAAATGTACAGTGGATGATAATGAGCCCACTTTGGGATCACAATTGGCTGTTTGACTCACACCAACATTTATTTCCTCAGATTGTCTGGTTTGTTGTACATATGTAAAGATGCGTTTGAACTCTGGTTTAGATCAAACAAGCTAAACGTTTGAACTCTGGTCTGACAAAGATTGAGGGTCTTGCTTCACTTGCAAGTAAATTCTTGTGTGGTTCACCACAGTGTAATTGAAAGAGATAGAACCAAAGCCCAGTAAGACACGTTATTGCTGAGCATTTTGAGTATAGTAAAATTCATGTGTTTTATGAAAACGATGGAAAACGTCTCAGAAAGGTGCAGTTAGCAGGTCTGGAAGCTTGCTAATATATCTTTGGAATTGACCTATTTCAATCAATCAAAGGGTAGACAAACCAAAAAATATTGATACATCTAAACATAGACATTTCAAAATGCTAAATGGATGTGTGGATGTTTTTGGAACTGCTTCTTGAATGATCCATTCCCAGGACTATGCTGTTGTCATAACAACAGGTCTAAAGTACGTCCTACTTATTGGTAACCATATCACAAGGAGGTCCTGCAACGGTGGGATAAACCATTAGGACAGACTTCACCCGACAGTGGCTGGGATAGGCTCCAGCAACCCATTGACCCCAAAAGGGATATATTGAGTTTGGAAAATGGAAAGATGGATGGAAAATTATGGGAAAACATGCTGATTATTTACTGGTCTAAATCCCAACATAATATACATTCTCCATGTTTGCATTACTTTTAGCTGCATTTCCATGATTAGAGTTGGGGGAGGGGGGAACGCTGAAACTTATTCCAGGGGTCCCTGGACAGGTTGCCCATCCATAACAAGATTTGAACAAAACACTTTTACATTTGCTTCCAAGGGGACATTTAGAATATCCTCTAAACCTGTGAAGAGAGTGGCAACGTTCACATGTTCCATGAGTCCAGTGAAATTAAAGTCAAGAAACCCACTTTTTTAAAGTCACTAAGATCCAACTTACAGTCATTTTTTCATGCATCTTTTTTTGGTATGGTTTTGCAAATCTCTTTATTCAGTTGTAGGGTTATACTTATGATTTTTTGTTTGTTCGCTGTGAGTCTTACCATTTCAGTCGCAATGGCAATAATCCCAAAATAACTGTCTAATTCAAGTTCTCAGAAAGTTCTGTACTGGACTTTTAAAAAGCTGGCAATTCCGAGTCATTTGAAACATTGGGGGCTGAGCATCATTTAAAGGCCTCTGGGACATATCACAGGAAATTATCAGGATCCAATAACTGGTTTACAATCTCTTGGCAAAACATAATAGAATACAGGCAAATTAATGGGCAATAAAGAGATAAAGGACGGAGCTTCAACACGCGGGTAATGGCTCGTCCCATAGTGGGGTTCAATTTAAGTGATTTCAGTTATAATGCTCATCAGCAGCTAAAACGTATAGCAGAAAAAAAAAAAAAAAAAGTTTTATCAGAGCCAGGAACATCCACAAGAGAGCGCCGTGTTTGAACATGAACTGAAAATCCAGTTCTCTGTTTTTCATTGTAGAGATTTGCCCTAATGAGCAGAAAATAAAAGAAACATCAGTTCAACCTCCAGGCATCGATGCTGCATCACGAGAACAGTAATGAAGCAGCGGAGCAAACATGTCGGCAGACTTTTATTTATTAGCTCCTCAGCTGCAGCAGAAGTTTGAACAAAGACCAAATCTATCATCTATGCCGCACACATTATAGTGGTGATGGAAATATTGTCTATATCCAATATTTTTCAAACACCTGTTGGTCGATATTGATAACTCATGTCCACAGCCTTCTTTTTTTAAGTAAAGATGTGGCATCCGGTCAAAAAAAAAAAAGAAAATTAATCTTTAGGATTGACTGAAAATGCGGCTCAGTCGCAAATAAACTCATTTTTTTTCATTTAGCAGTTGCTAACTGTTGTTTAAGGCTGGTGTTATTTCTGATATAGACCTTTTTTAACCATTGATTTCCTCTAAAACCACTATTTCAAGGTTTTTGCTTCCACTAAAAGCATGAAATTCTCCACAGACAGAACTCAACATCGAAAAACTGTTAGTGAACATGGGCACTACAGCGAAGCTTCCAGTGGTGTTTAAGAATAGTGGGAAAGGCTGTAATTTAGAGGCTGTGTCTGCATGGTGCAAACAGACAGCCATCACAACACGCCGGACCCGTCAAGTCTGGAGCATGAGTGCGCTGATGCGTTTACAGCCATTGTGGACAGATAAACAAAGCAGAACTAAGTTGGCAATATTGCCTTTTTTAGCGATATCCAGCTGATATTAGGAGTCATTGATAGTATTTTGCATCTTTAAATGATCCTTCAAGCGTTGAATTTGGTCTGGCTGTTCAACCTTTCCACTTGAGGGGTTAAAATGAATGCAAACAACCAATAACATTGGGTTGAAACATCCCTCCACGCGCCTCCCTGTTCACATCCTTCAGTGTTTGTGTGAGGACATCAAGACATTTAAAGGTCAAGCCTCGCCAGAAAGGCGGCTGTGATGTGTCCTAAAAATGCTCAAGCCTTTTTTTTTGACTTGTCCCTTAAAAAATTGTCATTCCCACTGTGTATGGGACCAGAAATGATGGTGGTGATCAAGTTGGATGTGATCCTGAATGTGTGGATGATTGCAGCTCACTTGTTAAAAGCGCTCCCTACCAGTGGGCTGGTCAGGGGTCAGACCATCATCGTGATCTTGGGCAAGACACCCTACACTGCCCTCAAATGCTCTGTAATGTGAAGTATCACTGTGTAAAGCTGCTCGTAAAGGATTCTAAAAGTTGCAGTTTTCTGTTGACACAGTAAAAAAAAAAAAATAAGGTATGGAGAGAAAATAGACTCACTCTGATTTGTGCGTGCGTAATTCTTGATTTGTGTGTAAATTAAGATCTTTGCGTGCATATTTTTAATTTGTGCATGCATAATTCTTGATTTGTGCATAACTTTGGATTTGTTCGACTTTTTTGTATTAATTATCGGGAACATATTTTTAAGAAAGTGGGAAAATGTCTAGTTTTACCGGATATTATTGACAATCAAAGTTTAAAACGGCTGACAAGAAAACTATGGTGAACGTGCTTTCTGGTAGTACTTGAACGCATCACTCACGGACGAATGAAAAGAGTCTCACGGTAAATTTGTGCGTAACTTAGGTTGTGCGTAAGAGGTGATCCGTGTGTATTTGTAAAAGATTTTTTTGTGTAATTAGTTTCAGGTTGTTGTAATTTTCATTTTTGCATGTGCACAAAACGTATTATATGAGTTACAAATCAAGAATTACGCATGCACAAATCAGAGTGAGTCTATTTTCTCTCCATATTAAGGCTTTAAAAAAAAAAAAGTGAATTCTAACCTTTTATATTAAAACCTGTAATTATCCTGCTGGTCATTAAACACACGTAACTCAATATCCACCATTTGTACTTCCTTATTTTGGTATTTGGCAACCAAAATAAGGAAGGTGGGTGTAAATGTCACCTTTGGTCATTCCATCTCAATGTCACTTTTTCTCTTGCAAATTCAGCCCAAAATCAGTTGAAAAAATCCATCGCTCAGCTATTACTTCTAGAAGAAGAACACGATGTCTGCTGGCTGGAGGCTCTTTGGTTTCTCGTGTGTGCATGTGCTAAACAAGCTTCATTCACTGGAGACTTCATTTCTGTAGCTATAAGCAATGTAAATGAACTCCATTTACTGTAATTACACAACAGTATGGAGTCTTCTGGGTTTTGATGATTCAAAGTATTTAGAATACATGTTTACAGTTTCTATAATCACTCGTCCAATCTGTTGTGTAACATACTCTACAGCAGAGGTGTCAAACTCAATCACACGGGGGGCCAAAATCCAAAACACACCTTAGGTCGCGGGATGAACAGAATAAACATTTATTGAACACACTAAAAGTAAATTTAAAAAAAACATAACTTTTAACATAAATATAACTAAAAACAGACAAGAATATTATTCCAGAATAAATCAACTTAGACCTTCCAATATTTTACTTTCCTTAAAATATATATTTTGTCAAAATTATACAAGTTAGAAATAAGCGCAAGATAAAATTAAATAATTATCTTGTTTCGCTCAAAACCTAAAATGTGTTTTGGATTTTGGACCCCTGTGTAATTGAGTTTGACACCAATGCTCAATGTGAACCAAACATCTGTGAAGCACGGTGGCGGAGTAGTAATGGTCTGGCTTTTTTTACAGCCTCAGAACTAATCACTTTTTAGAGACGTAAAGTGGAGTTCAAACTCAGTTGAATGCAAACAAATTTCTTAAAAAAAAAAAAAAAAATAGTTAAACTTTTTTGCATCAACCCCCACAGTCCTGTCATTGTAATGACACCCATGTAGTACCAAGTACAATACCATTATAATTTTGGATTTCTATTAGGCTTCTAAAAAACTTAAAGGTACATTTTTGATTAAATCCTTCTAGATTTTAGATCCACCTCATATTTACTGACTCATCCTTCACACCGAGCCCTCCTGAAACTGAGCTAATGCACTCGACAGCAGCATGACCTGATCCACTCAGCGGCTGTCAAATGCAACACTGACATATATATTTTTTTCAGGACTATGAAGCCTCTCTCCCGAGGCGGCTAAACACCTGAAAATCAAGCTGAGCTGAGCGACACCTGCTGAAGCTCCCGGAGCGTAATGCTCCGGATTGGAGCAAATTAAAAGGGGATTTTCCTCCGTCTCTCTCTGAAGGAAACTTGTCCACATCGGCACTTTCATCTATGTGTGAGGGCCGTGAACGCCGGAGCGACAGACCCTGCCAGCTCCATCTTGCCTTCAAGCCAAGAATGCTAATTGGGCTTTTTAGAGGCGGCCCGTCTCGGGCCACACACTGAAAGGAAGCGCTGACTGTCCGCATTTCTTTGAAGATGCTCGCACGAGTCGTGGTGTGTGTGTGTGTGTGTATAAACATTTGATTAACATTTTAAATAAATGGATCTCAAAAAAACAAGAGCAGCTCCTCCCATTAGGCCACTGCAGGAAGTGATCTACAATTAATGAAGTGATGAAGTTATATATTTATTTGGGAGTCATTAGGATTCGGCGCCTGAGGAGTCGCATCTCGGAGTTGGAAGGAAAAAAAAAAAAAAAAAAAACTCTCCAAGGAGCGCTCGCTCTGTTTGGTCTACATAACAAAGAGGAAAAATTAAAAGCTGCCATGGAAACCCCTCCAGCTCAAAGCACACAGAGCCTTAAGTTTGTTAATGGGGAAGCTGTAAGCATGGAGGGGAATATTGTGACTAAATGTTTATGGATTTAATTAATTTATATAATGACACACACAAAAAACAGACACCCGCAGGCACTGCAGTGTGTTTGCAGCTTGAGTTCGTCTTTGAGGTTTAATTTTCCTCCTCAATCTGCGGGCTGGTAATGAAACAAAAAAGGGAGGGGTGCTTTCAGGAGATACTTAAATAATGAATGTCTTTTTATTTATTTATTTTAAGTCTCTGAGTCCACCCCCGCCCCTATCATCACCCGGAGCGGCTAAACCAGCACGGGAGACTGTCGCCGTTGCACTGGGCCATCAATTAGTCTGATCAGTTACCGCGGTGACAGAACATGCCCTGCCAACGCACGGCGTCCTTGCCCGTTCAGATGCAGCGGGACGAATAAAAAAATTTAAAAAAGAAGTAACATTTGATATTGCCGCGCAGGAGGTCGTGTCAATCACAAGGAGCCTGGAAGGGTTTTTTGGAGCATCTTATGGGGTCGTGACCTCAGCAGTGCCCGATTCACATCACAGTGAAGCTTTGGAAATCTCCTGTTAAAAAGCAGAAGCGGTTAAATTTCCGGGATGATCTCAAACATCAGTTAGTTTCATATGCCTACATTCAAACCAGATTTTCTTTTTTTTTTTTTTTTAACATTTGGGTTGGTTCTGTCACCAGTTTTGCTGCTATAGAGCTGTGCTGCTGGGGGTGGGGCTGTGAGGGTAGATTCTTGGTGTATCCACTATCATCTTCTCCACTGTAGAGTTTTCCTTAATTATTATTTTTCTCACCCTGGAACAGATGTGTGAAAATCAAGGCCTTGAGAGGCCAGCATCCTGTTGGTTCTCCATAAACCCCGCCTTACTAACTGCTGATACCTGGATCAGGTGTGTTTAGCCAATAGGGAGCGTCAATGTCAGGTTGTTTGAAAGACACTGGCCCTCGAGGTCTGGATTTGAACACCAGTCCCCTAGAAGGTGTTTTTGATTAAAGGTGTTACATTGTCCTACAACATCTGTTCCAGTGTTTTTGTTAGTCTCTTTTTGTATCTCTCAGCCGGTTGAGGCAGAAGATTGTCTGGTTCTGCTACAGGTTTTATCTTCAGTGGCCTTCAAATCTAAATGGTTAATCACAACTGCCCTAATGGGTGGATGTAGGCTGTCTGAAAGTGGAAAATGGGAAAAACTGTATGGGGAAAGGGATTTTTTGAGATCGTCTATCTTCACTGTGCTCGTCTTAAAATAGATGTTGCAGTGTTTCTTAATGTTTTTGTATCCTTCTTATCCACCTTCTCCAATGATCAGATCATTCTGATGTTTTTTGATTAAAATAATGTTGTGGATTTGTAAATTAAATTAATTTTGTCTAAGTTTGATCTTTCAAAAGAGGTTATTTTTCTGTGCTCTGACACAACGTAGGTCGTGATTTGGCAAAGTGGACTTTATTTTTCCTCTCCGATTTAAATGTTAAATTTTCGCTGAGTGTCAGGTCCCTGCCCTCTCATCCAGTCTTTCATATTCTCTTTGTTTCATTTTTTTAATTTAATACATCCATTCACACTCTGCCTGTTTTTTGTTTCCTGCTCACAGATCCAAAAAGCTAATCATTTTCTGATCGCTTGCATGATGCTAAATTCTTTTTGTCAGAACCCTCCGATGTGTTTTGTGTAACTGTTTGGAGCTTGAACGGATCCCTCGCTTGTTTGTGACAAGGAAACTAATCCCTCTCTACCTGCTGCGTGACGCGCACACAATCAAACAACAGGCTCAGTGTGGAAATAAAGAGTGGAATCATAATTTGATGATTGAAAAACATTCATATCCCTCCAGCAGTGAATATGAAGTCCCTCTGCTTTTTTTTTTTTTTTTTAGGTAAATTAGAGTAAAAACCTGCAGTTTGTTTTCATAAAACCAGAGAACACACAGCTCCTACTCAAGGCAAACACAGCGCAGCCTCCTTGTTTTAATATTAGTTTGAACCTTCACACCTCGTCTGGCTCCAGTGCGCCGCCGTCCAGGTGTCGCGGGAGGTGAGTGAGTCGGCTCGGTGCCGGGGGCGACTGCGCTAAGATGAAAACCAGGCAGAAATGGGTCAGTGGTGAGAGAAGGTGGCAGATCTGAACACGTGACGCCAAACCAGCAGGAGAATGTGGAGGCAGGAGGAGAAGGAAAATATCATTGGCTCAAAACCACAGCAGGAAGCAGCGCAGGGAGGAAACGGCTCCCAGATTTACATTCCTAAAGGTTTTCCACATTATTTAAAGATGATCAAACCAGAGGTTATCAAATACTTTTAATTTATGTGCAAATCTTTACATTTTCTGCTTCTGGACTATTTTGCTTCTTTTTCTGCTGATTTTACAAAATATATACATGTATAAATTATTTAGTCAACGACTGCAAAACACAAGGGTGTTTTCAGATTGGACACATTTGGTTGCTTAAAGTGAACCAGAGTTCATTTTCCCCAATAATCCAGAGCGAATTTTGAGTCTGAATGCACCCAAGTGGACCAGGAACCGATCTCAGACCAATCTTTTGAGGTCTCGGTTTGTTTCCTGAATCCTGAGATTCCTCAATCTGAATATAATTCGTTCTCGGAGCGGAAAAACTGGACCATAAGGGCCACCATAGCCAGTGGTCACGTGATGCAAATAAAGCATTGATTGCCGTGCTACCAAGAGGAAAAAATTAGTCCAACTGTTTACTTGTTAGAATGTTTATTTTGATTCTGATGAAGACGCTTCTTGAATGCTTTTCTGTGTCTTTCTCAACTTTCTTTTGTTGTTTTGACCCGGCTTGTAGTCCTTGTCCATGACTGAAGAGATCTTTAGTCATTTGGTTTTGTTTACAGGTTTTGGTCTGAAACAGAAACCTCTAGTAGACGCCAGTCTGCATACAGACCAAACACAATCTTTAGTACTCGGTCTGAACCAACAGACTTTCCCAGTCTGAAAACACCCTTAGTCTTGTAAACGGTATGAGGAATGGCCCGTGCTTGGCGTTTAACAGGCCCATGGGGGATCATAGAGGGTGTGTCATGCATCCCTTGAGGCTAATATGGCGACCTTAAGGGACGTTATGAAAATGCAACTTGCCATTTTTGTGCATGTTTTTATTGCATTGTGAAGAATTTGTAAGATTAATTGAAGTTATATGCACATATGACCAGGGCCAGCCCTGAGCAAAGGTGACCAAGGCAGCAGCCTAGGATGCTATCTGCTGGAGGGGGCACCAAATTGTAATGATTAGATTACATTAATTTTTTTTTTTTTTTAAGTTTGACACAAATATAATTTATTTTAAAATCTATAAAAAATGAATAATTAAAAACATAAATAAAATACCACTAAAGTTTGACATTATCAATAATTTTACCTGGTGCTGCGCCCTTCCTTGCCACATGCACCCACTTTTCTAAACTAGGTGGTGGGTGGGGGGGGCAAGCAGTGTTGTCGCTGTTAGTGTTCCTTTAAAACTTTACGGATGAAAAAGCAGCAAACAAGCCCTTGGGGACAGCTTTAAGGTCAAAAAAGGACAGAAGAGGAAGAAAAACGCACTGAAAGCAGAGGTTTGTCCGTTCTATTTACATTCATTTGCTTAAAAAGTCCCTCCCCCCATTTCAGTCGAAAAGTACCAGTGTTTTTGGTTGGAATAGAATAATTTAATCTATTTTTTTCTTTTCCTCTTTTTAAATCCTTAAGAACAGATATCTCTTAACCTTTAACACTGGAATTGCTTGTCAAGAAATCAACCTCGCGCAGCAACTAACACCAAATGGTGATGTAGTGATTAGTGAACCTGCCTGCAATTGCAGAGATCGGTGGTCCGTGTCCTGGCTTGGGAAAGGTCATAATAACCTAAACTATTTTCTTAAGCGGTTATTTTTTATGATTAGAGAATTAAAATAAATTAATCCTTATTGCAACATATTCTAAGCAGCTATGTTGTTTTGTTTTTTTTTTTTGGACGGTGCTATTGTGTGCTTACATATGTGGCTGGGGCGCAAAAATCTCGTTTTGCCTAGGGCGCCATGCAGCCCAGAGCCAGCCCTGCATATGGCATACGGGTGATGCTGTCATATGGGGCCCTGTGTTGCCGCCCTCTTATTGACAACTTCCACTAGTGATACGTAAGTGTCCATTGGTCACCCATCAGGAAGACCAGACAAACTACCCTCTGATTATCTCATTTTCTTATATAGTTAGTCTCCATGCATGGAGTGCACAAAAACAATCCTTGTGCGCAGATTAAAAATCCGTACAACATGCCTGCATCTCACCCACTTACCCATACGTATTATTGAAGCGTTTGCTGCAACCTGTTGCCTGCAGCATGTCACTAGAAGAAAAATGCGCATGAATACTTTCGCCCTACTGCCTCACCAAGCGGTCTACAATCTTTAAATGTCATGCTGGCCACCAGCATGCCCCGCACAGGTTTGCCCATTTTTCACCTGGAGACAGCCCGTATCCCCCAGTAAGGGTAACTGTGACTATCGCCCTAATTTTGTCCCTGTAACATTTACACAATAAGAAGTGTTTGTAATCAGTAACTGCAGACCAGGGTATCTCAGCCTCACCAAGGATCTTCTAAGAAGCGCAACAAAAAACCACAGAGGAATGGAGGGAAAATGGCCATAGTTAAACAAGTGGACCAGTCGTTGCTGCAAAATCACAAAATCTCCCATTGAAGTCATTCTGGTGTGTTTCTCCGCATCCTGAGCTCAGATTTCCTCCCTTTGGCGATGCAGGCAGCAGATTTTTTTTAAACAGGATGACTCTCAGAGGCTTTGTACCTTTTCATCAACACTTCTCTGGCTCTGATTGCTCACTCAGGATCTCCGGATGCCCGTCCTCGGCCTGGAAGCCGTCCAGTCTCTGATGAGCCTGACATCCAAGTTTAATTCATCTCCACACGCGCCCGAATGAAGCAACTTCAAAGGTAATTTTGTGGAGCTAAATGCAGAAGGACTGTGTGGGGATGTTCTTTAATAACCGTTGAAGCCCTCACTGCCTGAATTGGTGGGGGTTAATTAAAACGGTAGCATCATGTTTGGCTCCTTTAAAAGTATTGAGATCAATGTAAAGACCTTGAGCAAATTACACAGAGCGATGGGAGGCGGGGTTGAGCTTGATTAGACAAACTCAGAGAGGGGTTTCGTTCGGCGTGAGGGCTGTTAATTAGCTCTACAGTTCAAAAATGCCCCCCTCCCATACTGTCAGCCACACAGCGGCACCTTCATCACACACACTGGCTTTCTGCACCCATCCTCATCCTCTAATTAGCTCTTGTTGTCCACTATGCAATCATGATGAAATCATCGCAGTTAGCCAGAGAAAAAAATGGGCCGGACTCCTTCAGAGGAGAGTTTCACTTCATTTTGCTTTCCTGGCCCCACCCAGAACTGACCCCCACCCCCCCAAAAAAAAGGAAAAAGTAATTCGGATCACAAATCTAAAGTAAAAAAATGACGTTTGGGCCGACTCACTCTAATTACAGCAGACAGATTATAAATCTGACCACGAAGACAAACATATAAATATGTTAACATGAAACTTAGAATATTTTTGTTGTTGGAACTGACTTGCTTCTGTTATCTAATCAAGCAGTCATGATAAATGTTTCAAACTAAAAGAACTGCCAAAATCATAGAAAAAACAGAAGTTGGATTTAAATTGGAGACAGGAGATTTAAAAAAGTGAAACAAAAACACTAAGTTTGCTCAGGAGTTTTAAAGACACAGAAAAAAATTAATTTCCCCTCAATTTAAATGTATTAAACAGGAAAAAATTAAAAATAATCTGACCTGAATCTGTTTCAAACTGTTTTTCAGCAGGTTTCTGCTCTGAAGAACATAAAACTTTGATATAAATGGCACAGAACAAGACAAGATATAAAACAAAACAAAAAAAAAAAAAATCATGCAATCATGAGAGTAAAAAAGAAGTAGTGTGAGTGGCCCTTGAAATATCAGTTCTGTGGTAGCACTTGTCTGTTAAACAAAATTAGTGTGTTTTTAAATAAACGTAATAATGTAACATAACTAACAACTTGCGATAACTTCTTCCAAACACATAAAAGAGAGATCTTTGTCCATGGGAGATCTAGAATACAGCTCAAAGTAACTGTTTTTTGTAGTAGATTTTGCAGAATGAAGCTGCATTTTGGAAGCAAGGCAGTCAGTGTTGAAGTATAACCATTCAACATTTGTTATTATAATTTATTACAGAGGCTTGTTGTATAGTTCTGGAATAGGAGAACACTGACAGGGCAGAGGTGAGTCCAAGCTGGAAGCCTGTTGTAGATCTTGTTGGCTCTATTGTTGAGTCTTGCTATTAGTTTATTGGTTTTGTTTGATGCAAATGACCAAACAGGCAGACAATGAGTGAGAGACATGATAATTGCATGAAGATAAGTTTTCAAAATAGAAAATGTCTAATGTGGTCTGATATTAGTACGAGCATACAATTTTTGGTTTAGATTTTAAACGTGTTCAGTGTAAGTGAGATGTGAGTCAAGACAGAGTAAATACTGACACTATGAGACAACCGAAAGAAAGTGATGTGGTTAGGTGTATTCAGACTGGAAAAGTCCCGTGGTCCTGACCAAGTGGGCTTCATTTGGTCCAGATCGAGTCCTGAACCTCCCGAGTTTGGTCTGTATTGACACTGGCATCTATCTGACTTTGTGTTGTGGTTGTAAAAACAAACCACATGACTAAATATCTTTTCAGTCATTGGCCAGGAGTTACGAGACTGGGGCACAGCATTGAAGAAATAATAGAAGTTCTAAGCTTTGCACTCCTTGTCGGGATTGTTCACCTTTTCAGCTTTCACTTTTTTTTGAACGTCTGTGTTAATGTCAGGTACAACAGTTTTTACTTTTTGGTAAATCGGAGGCATGCAGCCACATTTTACTGAGCTGATGTGTCTCATCATTGCTCCACTTTTGTCCGTGGCTCTGTTTACCAACTACGGTGGCCATTTTGGCTCAGTTGTTTGGTTGGACCTCGGAGAGTATTCAGATGGAGGAAACTCAAAGAGAACTGGAGCTCAGTTTGAACAGCGACCACCTCGAAAGATCAGTTCCTGGTCCCAAACCAGGCTCCACAGACTCAAAATTTGTTCCGTATTATCGGGGGAAATGAACTCTAGTTTACCAATTGTGTTCAGTTTGAATACACCCTAAAAGTACATGCACTCTGTTTTCTTAGTGTTAAGTGTTGTTATCCTATCAATACTGTAGATCTGTGTTTAAATTCATGTTAATTGTATTGCATTATATCTCCTCAGCAATACACACCCACACATGTATATATAAATATATATATATATATATATATATATATATATTGCTGAAGAGGACAAATGGAAAGAACAAAGTTTATGTAAGAAAATTTAGTGTAAATACAATTGAAAACAGACTAAGATAAGGGTAATACATTCTTCCCCACAGAGGCAGAGACTCTCGGATCCTCAGGGAAGTTGTTTTCACAGGAGGCTTTAGCAGAAATATATTTGGGAAAGGTAATAAAAATCAGCACCAAAAGGATTTGGGGGATTTTATGTTCAGTGAAGTATGGAAATATCTAATGAACCAGGAGGACCAAAACCACTGAGACCGTGAAAACAGAACACACTGGAAAAAGAGGAACCCGAGAATAAATCAAAAATTCTAAACAAAAAAAAAAAAATCTTTAAATAGCCACAAAAAAAAAAAAATCTGTCATTGGCGTAAGAACACCATACTCATCACTATGACATGTTTCCTCAAGCTAAGATACTTTTTTTATAGAAAAACTTTATTGATAGCATCATTTGTCTTGCGAGACAGAACATCAGATGTTTTTTTTTTCTTGAAACAAGGTACTTTTAACTTTTGTCAGATTATTTTTTTGCATTGAATACAAATCCTAAAACCAGATCCAGAACAGAGTCGCAAGTGATTTTTAATTTGTTTCAAAGAGAAGGCGTGAAAGTTGATAAAACTGAACCGTAGAAACAACAAAACTCAAAGAATCTAGATGTTGTGGAGGCTCCTGGCAGGAAGACCTCACATTATGGTAATGGATGGTTCTTTTATTTTTTGAAAAAAAAAAAGCTGATGATCACAAAACAGCAGAAGCAGCCCCCCTAAAAATCAAATATCACCTAAGCTGTGTTATTGGAGCTCATTATATCACACGGCAGGTTTGTAAATGACAGAATCACCCCCTCATAGGTGAAAATCAATACACTGAAAAAACGATGATAATAAGTTTTTTCTTCTTTTATTCCTAACGGAAGGATCAGCAATCTTCCCAGGAGCCGCCACCCCCCCCACCAGCGCGTTCACTCGCAGAGACGGATGGAGCCGACAGGTTCTGCTGTCCAGCATCCTCACAAGGAGGGTCCAGACACGCCGGGATGCCGGCTGTTTGCTAATCAGGAGTAGTTGCCTGCATGCATCAATAAATCATTTCTGAAAGTCTGACCATGTGTCGAGAAGAAGGAAAAAACTAATTGCTTCCCGGGGGGCTAAAGCCAATGTGGGCCGTGGTTTTACCAGGGTGTGATATGAAACGACAACAAGGAACAAGAGCTTTGTTCTCAGTGCCACCATAAAGATACCAGTCTGTCTGTATTGACGTAAAAAAAATTGATTGTTCCTGATGGGAAGCTGGGAATTCCGCCTCTGACGAGTAAACTCGACGCCTCTCTAAAGACACAGTTTCAGATTCAAACAATCTTCCTCAGGCAAGAATAAAACAGCCCTCTCCCTGAGGTTTCCCTCGCTCCTTTCTGCAGATGAAAAAGAATATTCCATGTGTTTGACTGGGAGAGGGAGAGATACGTATCCTCGCAAGGTCACGCAGGGAGACCATGATATCTGTGAGAGACAGAAGGAGGAAAGAAGGTGGAGGAGCCGAGGATATGCTTTGAGTTCCTGTCCTCGGGGAAATCTTCATCCATCTGGGAAATGGCTGAGAGTGCAGCCAATTCGCACACTCTAACAGGCTCTTAATTTGGTGAAACATATGCCTTCACTTAGGCTATTGGAAACTGTTCACATGGCGGGAAGGCGTCGTCACGGTGGACATTAGTCGGTGGGCTAGATGAGGCGTAAACAGAACTGCTCACAAGTCATTTGGAGGATGGTGCTTTTTTTTTCCCCTCCACCCTTTCCTCCTGCTGCTCAGAACGCTCACAGAGACCACGGTTTGAACCTCACGAATTAGCCACTTTTAATCTACTAACTGAGCTGATAATCCATGAGAAGAAAGCGCGCCGTGGTGGTGCGTGTGCGGTCTGCAGGAGGGAAAACCCGCAGGGATTAGCGAATAACACGGGCAGGAGTTAGAAGAGCATTTTCTACCAGTTTGTAGCTGAATGTGGAAAATGTTCAGCAGCAGGAGTAGAGTTTTACCCAGAGGTGTAATGCTAAGTTCACTCTGGCCTCAGAAATGTGCGTTCAAGTAACCAATGAAAAGTTAATGTGAGTGAAGCTCTGGCAAAGAGGATCTACCTCGCTCCCGGGTAAGGTGGGTTCTTGCTCTACTCATCAACTAGTATTCACTCGAAACCAATAGCCAAATTTCCTTCTTCTTTTCTCAGCCAATCACAATCTAATTTCTGCTTTTAAATTCACAGACGTTTGTCTCTCTACATATCAGACGACACCTGAACCGTCCACTACCCTGAACTGGCCTCTACCACCATCTGAATAGGCCATGGATATGCAACCTTTAACCTGTAAAAAGTCCTTTGGGTCCAGGTTCTTATGGGACAAAACTCTGAGAGAGCTGAAAAGTTTCACCTCATAGTTAGAAAAATCAACTTTATTCATGTTTTTGTGGCCATTAAGCCACTCATTTATAAAATATAGCTTTGAAACATCCTCTGCAATTGAATTTTCTATATGCAAAAAATTGAACTTTTTTCACAATAGCACGTTTAAGTTCATTTCAAATTAAAACACATCCTGTGTTCAACCAGATCCTCCAGTTGCAGCAGGTTTACTTTAATTAAAATGCAAGAAACATGACATTTTCTATTATTACGACTTTGTGTTCCTTCATTCTCGCATTCATGTGTGTCACAACAAGGACAGCTTTCAGGTTCATTTTATGAGGGAATCTCTGGATAGAACAATTGACTTTGCAATTGTGATAAGTTCTAATACCAGAAGTCGAGCTTTTTTTGACCAATCTCAGGAATTTACAGAAGTGGCAATTTTTTGAAAATTGATCATGACGGAGAAATTAATTATTGTGGTTTGTGCCTGGCTAAAATCATATAACACCAAGTCTTTCATATATTGAAGTAGAGCTGTGAAAGAAAGAAAAAAGTTTTGACATTTCACACTCCTCTTCCAGTTATGTCTAACACTGTATGGTAAAAGCATTCAGCGTATCAAATGCCCGATGTTTACGTAGTATAAGGCTCAGACAAGTATAATATCTAAAGCTATTGGAATAATCTACAGAACCAAAAGAACGCTGAGCAAAAATGTTTGCATATTTTATATTCAACATTAATTCTTCCATGCTTCCAGTATTGTAGTGGGGAAATGTAGATGCAAAACAAATATTGATCAGTTAAACTCCAAAAAAGAGGAATTAAAGTCATAAACAAATTTGTTTTTCATGAATCGACAAAAAAAAAAATCAAACATACAAAATTATGTGTATATTGTGTAGTTCAAAATGTTGGAAAATTCTTTTTTGGCTTTAAAAATAGTTCACTTTAAGAGTGAATTTATTTTTTAAAGAAAATAACAACATTATCATTTGAGAGGTATTTTTGTGTTTGACTCATGGAGAGCAAAAAAAAAGTAAAAAGGAGATGCCCTTCTGTTTTTGGAACAAAACTTTAGAATTGTTTGGATAAAGATCTGAATTAGTTAAGAAAATATAAATTATTGTTAAAATGTAAAAAAAAAATAAAGGTCAGTACAAGGGACATTTCATTTGCATTTGTAAATATGTGTGTGTTCATACATGTGTTTGAATATATGTGTACAAATGTAACTGTATGTGTGTTTAGTATATGAATATGTATTTTGTTAAATTTTTAGTTTCCAGTTTGCCAAATGGATATAAATTTTGTTTCTGTGTAAACTGTAACTTTGTATGAGCTTAAATAAGCTCAATACTTCACCCAGTCCATTTAAGCTAATGTTAATATCATCTAAAAAAAGTAAAATGTTATTCTTGAAGAACCAAAAAGCAAATAAAAAAACGTAAACATCAAATACAACCCTCCACTTCACTCAGCAACTTTTTCCACGCTTGGTAACTCAAAGGTTAAACATGTTTTAACACTTACGGAAGAAAATTCCAACTGTTGTAAAGAATGGGGTCTATTAGCTTTAAATAATGAGTTTGTCAACATTTGATGGATGGGAAAGGAATGGTAAATGTGTTGAAATCACATCTGAGATCTCAGAATGAGAAGTTTTAGGTGCCGACCTTGTGCTACACCTAAATTCAATATAACCCACTCTAGCAATACAAATATAAATGTGAGCGTAAATAACAAAAGGTGAGCACGCCGTGTCAGTGAACCCAGCTCTCCTGGCTCGGTTTATCGCAGGAAGCTGCAGATTTTCCAAACGGCCACGACGGAGGCACAGTGTCAACTTTGTTGTACGTTCGCTTGGAGCTCAAACCGTATCTTCTGCAGCAGCGAGAGACGTTTAGGGAGCCGGAGGGAACGCGGAGTGGAAATGTGGAGTGGGCCTTTCAGTAATTTCACTCCCCAGCCCCCTCAGTGCATATCGGAGCCTCGAGGAACAGAAACGGTCTGAGCCGTGAGTCCGCCCACGCCTCACAACGACACGTGCACACCTACACAAGAGCGCAGGAGTCGAGTAAGAAACCTTCACGCCAACAGACGGCGTCCATTATGGAGGGATAAGTGAAGGTGAAGCGAAAACTCCGACCCAGAATCCACTGGGTCTGAACCGTCATCCGCTTCCTCTTACCTCTGTTTTGCACATGGCTCGGTGCAGCCGAGCGGCAACAAAAATCCTCCCTAATGACTTATCTGCAGCCCCCCCTCTCTCCAAAGTCCAAATGCAGCCAACCGGGTCATCTGTGAGGCTTTGGTGCTTCCGGACAGAAAACCAGAACTCTATGTTTGCAAATGAGAGCAGAATGATTTCTGTCATTCTTCCTCCCTCTGTGCGCTCTTCATTAGTCTCACCTCTCCTTCCCTCCCGCTCCGGGGCGGGGGCATCACTGTCAGCAGCAGTACCGCTCTTCCCCTGACCTTTGAACTCCAGCTGCTGACGGTTCATCAACTCGTTGCTCAGGAGGCTAATTCGTGTCTGTGTTTGACACGCGGCCGACATGTTACACAACACCGCCAAAATTATGGAACGCTGCCCCCACATTCACATCGATATTCTGTCCTGAAATTCAGCTGAAGGCGTCAAAGTATTTCTGGAATAGATTTGAATGCACATGCTGTTTTCATTACCCAGAGAAAGGAAATTTAGACTGGTTTTAGCAAATTAATTACGTTAAAGTTGACAAATTAAACCTTCAGACTTAAAATAATGTCAAACAAAATGACTAACCACTTGAAGTCCCCCGTATGACATTTTCTTTTTGCTTAGAACAGAAACGTGTTTTAATTATGATTATGAAGTTTTGAACCAAAATCCTATGGAACTAAATTGAGCAAATATTATTTGAAACCAAAATAAGATATTTTGAAAAAGCTGGAAAAAAAAAAAAAAAAACACTTTTTGCTATTCTAAAATAAGCTTAGCTATTTTCAGCTTCAAATGTTCTAGTTTTTTAGGTTTCAAACTCAAAAAGTTTTGAAATTGAAATTTTATCAGTTTCAAATCTTTTTTTTTGTTTTAGAATCTGAAAGTTTCTGTTTCAAAACTTTTGGCCTCGTTGTGGCGCGTTGGGGTGGGGCTAACACGAAGGACCAATCAAAATCGATGAGGGTGGTAACTTCACTCTTGGTGCGTTCACTGACTCATAGAACTGTAATAATTACAGGTCAGAAAATGGCTGTGTAGTCTGTGCTATCATTGTCTAAAGTTGTCCCAAGACGGGTGTAAAAAGCAGAGTTTTATCGCGTCCAAAACTCTGTTCTGGCCCGTTCAAAGCGCCTTTTCATTGTGTTAAATACAAGTGTAGAAAAAGTCCTTATGCTTGCTAAAATGGATACGTGGTGGGTCACCGTTATTAAGCCTACGGAACACTGTTTAATACATGGTGCTGGTAGCGCAGCGGTACTGCATAGGACCAGTAAACATTTTGCATGTGGCGCTTGTCTGGCCCGATAGCGGGAGCCACTAATCACTCCTGACTGCAGTGTGTTTTGGGGGGACTGGGAAGAGGAGGACCTCAACAGAATCAATCAGCTCTCTTCCTGGATGTGGATCGGCTGTGGGACCTCGCACTGGAAGATTTAAATAACTCTCTCCGCTATTACTAAAGGTTGCATATGTAGGGAGATTAAGGTACAAGTCCAGAACCCTGATGGACACCATGACCTTCCCTTACAAGTGAGTTTGAGATCATTATCCTGACATCAAAATATACCGGATGGTGTTTAAATAAGCAAACCACTCCCAAACCATCAATCCTCCACCACCATGCCTGACAGCACCAGTCAAGTCGATTGGTAGAATTTTGTTGTTTTGGGGGGGATTACTAAACCTTCCCACTTCACCATAATCCCTCACTTTGAGGGAAAAAAAAAAAAAAAAAACTTTTACTGGATGAAATTCAGATGATTGAACAGTTCCTAAAATTTTTTTAAAACACCAAATCCAACTGCTAACATCTAAATATTTAATAGAACATAGTCTTAGTATTTGTATATATGCTCTTAATTCAGTGTAAGCAGCAGCAAAAGTGAACTAGATGTGACTTGATCTAAACTTCATCTCAGCACCTTGACAAGTCCAACCACTCATGAAGTCCTTCCATCTGTCTCACTGTTGGTGTGTAACACCACCTCCTTGTTTTGGCCCTTCAGTCCACCAACCATAATTGGATTTCCATTGCCCTCAACCATCTGCATCCTGCTTTTCTACTCAATGCATTCCCAAAATTAATCCAATTTTATTCATCTCATTATCCCTAAGCATTTTAAGTAAAGGCTTCAGCATTTTATAAATATTTCTGGCCTGATGGAGGACGAATAATTATGAAGCTGCTTCACAGCTAAACAGCTCTGTTGGAAACTTCATGTTAATGCCTTTAGTTTTCACATAATTATAGGGTAGTTGGGGCTTTGATGTGTAATTATACGATTCTGGGGAGAAAAAATGTGAAAAAGAACTTGTTTTAATGTTTTACCATGAATTTTTGATTCCTTTTTTGTCTCAAATTTTAATGAAATTTCTTGAATTTGCAACATTTTCGTGGTTAAAAACAAACATGGTTCTCCTAATTCTGAGGTTTCAGTTTTAATACAGAACATTGTGTCTGGATAATTTACAGAAAAGAAAAATGTCCCTAAAAATAGCTAAAAAAAGAAAAAGAAAGATAGCGTAAACTGCTAGCATGCTACTCATTAGCACCCGCCAGCTAATAGCCAGTAAAATTCAGAAAAAAATATCCATGAAGCTCGTCTACTACTAAAATCAGACTGTACAAATAACCAGCCGAGGTTCTTCATTGGATTGAAATCGGATATGAGGTAAAAAAAAAAAAAAAAAAAAAAACTTAAAAAAACTCAATAAAAATTGAGTTTAAAAAAAGAAATCGGATATGAGGATAGAAGGATTTGGCAAAAGTAAGGAGTGCGTAGGGAGTCTGTCTCGTCACTATTAGTTCGTTTAAACCGTCTCAATCGTGTCTTCTGTCCATTCCTCTCCCCCTTCATACTCCTGGTGTCATCGACATGCAAAACTTTGCCAATCAGACCCCGTGCTCTCTCCTTCCTAACCATAAAGTGGATGTTTGTGTCTTAAATTGATGTTGTGACTTCCAAAAATAAACTGTCCATGGGCACGTCACCATTAACCCTAGTTATAAAAAAAATACACCATCAATTTTGCCAGGTAATTCTTACCTGATATAATATATTCAATAAAAATAGGATAGCACACCACTCTTATTTTCAACTGTGGTTTATGTAACAAAATAGAAAAATAATACTAAAAATGATACTGGGGACTTGGCCTTAGCTCCACCCATTCCTGAGACATGTGAGACTTTACTCAGGGATCCACGACACTCAAAAAAATGTAACATATTGAAAATCATGTAGATACTTTTGCTTGGGTGAAAATCACCCGGCGATAGTGCTGTAGGTCTGTATTCAGAGTGGGATTTCTCTTCTGGACCAAAGCTTGTAAACAAAACCACATGACTAAAGCTCTCCTCAGTTATTGGAGTTATTGGGCGGGTCAAAACAACGCCAAAAAGATGAAGATGCTGCACTTTGCATATACCTGTCAAGACAGTTAACATGTTCAAACTTTTTTTATTTTGCTGACACATTTTGACAGTTTGTGTGACAGTCTATGCATTTTTTACTGCAACTTTTGTAGAGCGGAGGCTACGGCTATGAGGTATGACGATACGTTTTTAGGTCGTATAGATTGTCAGAAAAACAGTGTGAGAAGCAATGCATATCCTATTAAAAGTTGTTTTAACCCCAAATTCATCTGACCAAATGTTAACGAGTCGCTGTTGCATCGTTGGTCCACGTGGCCGCTAATAACTGGCTACGGTGGCTGTTTTGGTCCATTTATTTCACTCTTGAACCAGAAACGAACCCAGACCGCCTTGAAAGAAAGTCTTAGAGTTAGTGGTTCCTGGTCCCAGACTAGAGTTCACTTGAGCAGATCTGGAGATATATTGAGAGTTCAACAAAGGTTTTTATTTTAAAACCTAGACGTGTTTCCCATTTCTCTGGCTTTTTGTTGCAAAATAGACACCGGATTGAAAACAGAACTACTGTGAAAAGCTTGCGTTGCATTGCTTTACTTTGCAAAGGGACATATGTCAAATGCAAGTATGACAGAGGCGATGTAAACATTACAACTGATTAATGAGCAGCCTTTTTTTGTAAATGCATTACAACAGGGTGTATTAAATGATGATGTCAGCACAGGGAGTTAAAGACTTTTCAAAGCCAAAACCAGCATGCTTGTGACTGAAGTGGAGCTCTGCAAGGGGATTGTTGGTCACTCGTTTGATCATATGGGTTTCATGATCTGCAACCCAAGTTCAATTCCCAACTTTTTTGATTCAGCCATCTCATGGCAAAGAGGTTCTTTTATGAGCATCTTTGAGTCCATATGTCCAGTTCACTGTCACTGTACGGGCTCAGTTGCTTTGCGGATGGGCTGTTCGTGCGTCGTCCCATGCGGACCCTCGTGGGCTTGAGCCAAATGGATGCAGCAGCCGTGAAGCGGCCTTTAGGACTGTCTCCTTGCGAGCATAATTACATGCAGAAAATTTCATCATCCCCCTCTGGGAGGCTCAAACATACTCAGAAACATTCCTGGCAGTTTGCCCGGGAGCTTCAGCTGCAAAACGAAAAATTGTCGTGTGGTGCCACCGGAGGAACAGCTAACGAGTCACGAACGCTGCTATAAAGCTCTCTCATGAGGTAATGGGTAAGCATATCTGATTTGGAGCCATCTGTAGACTTTCTGTGAACAGACTGACCAACGCTTCCTCCCTCTGATGAACCATACGCTCACTTTACATTACTTCTCCCAGTGAGAAGGTTGAAGCTAAAGCTCCTTAAAGGCGAAGACGCTGCTGAAGCGAGACTCTTTACAAGCCAGATTATCTCTCTCGCAGCAGCCTGCTTTACAAATGCTGCTCTGTCTGCTGAAGCTCTAAATTCAATTACAGCTGAATTTTCATGTTTGCTAAGCGAGCTGTTAAAGGCCGGGGCCGCGGGTTGGAGAGGAGAGCGGGGCACGGCCCTTTTCTGAGGAGCACGAGCTCCAGGATGCTGCAGGAAGTGTTGCATGCACTCTGCCAGCTGTGCTTCCATCCGTCTGTTCAAAGCGCTCAGTCCTCTCAGCTGGTCTGCAAAAATAGCCACTGTCTTTGCATTCAAGCTGGAAAAAGGAGAGGAGCTTCTAACCTATGAAATCAACCGCTCCTAAGGCTGACCCACTCCCTCTAGTGATGGACAAAGGCACTGCCAGAGAAGCTACCGGCTAAACGGGGGCCCTGACAGGAAGAGTTATCCGCCCTCGCTCGCTGCAGACCTGGATGGCATGCCAGGCAACCAGCAGGAAACTCAGCAGCCCACTGAGAGGAACACTTGTCTGATAGGAGCTCAACCGTCTGCAAAAGGATGAGCAAACGTGTGAAAAAGCAGCTTCATTTGTATTTTAGAGGCACAGCGGGATAATTAGCGATGATAGGGTTCATCGGAGCTGCATCCAAAGGAGGCTTGGTTTCACTCAACCCCAATTCTCCTCTCATCCATCTCACCGGTCCGAATGATGTTCCTGTAATAATCTATCAGTCATTCAGATTCCTGAAGTTAAAAAATGTTTGATTCAGAGCAACACAGGCAGAACAAATGAAATGTGAATTAGAAGTCAACAATTGACTCAATTAATCACATTAAGGTGTATAATGTTCATTTAAAGTTACATAATTATTTGTATACAATAAAAAAGGGTTTCCGTTCTTAAAATTCCTTGAACTTTACATTTTATTCGAACAGAAAGACAAACAAAAGGTGGAAATACATCAGCTGCACTTGGAGTTCAAGAGTTAACACACAGGATAAAGACAATGAACTCTTTTTGGCATTTCCAGGTACCACCCTGTGCTCCACGCAACTTTACCACAATGAAAAGGTCAAACTTAAGCCACAGCTTTCGCTATCAGATCGTGACACCCCTGAGATAATGCGTGATAATTAAAAGGTGCTTTGGCATATGGCTGCTATCGCTAGCATGCTGCGCGAGTCCAAAGGAGCCATTTATGACCTGTTGGGGGAAGATAAAGGAGGAAATGCCACCAAAGATGCGCAAGATCCGGAGTTTTGATGAACTGTTTTATAATTTGACAGCTTTAGCAACAAAAAGGATGATGGATGGATGGAGATGCAGAGTGACAAACTTGTACAATTCACCCTTCCGTGTTATTTGCTCATCTCTCACTTATCGGCTATTTATAATCTGGATGAAGTTATTTAGGGTCATTTAAAGCAAAAACAACAGCAACATGTAGAAAACAAGCACAGTGGTGGATCTTGAGATCCCAAGTCTCTGTAATTCTAAACTGTCTTTTAGAATTGCCTCAAATGTAGAGAGTGAAAAGAATAATGTACAGTATACAAATTAATGCACTTTTATATAATTTAGGCGTCATATTCTCAGAACATGAGTGACTTTTTTGTGGAAATATTAAAAATGCCTTTAAAAAGAAGTAAAAAAGATGAGTGGAGTTCTATATCAGTATAAACATAATTTTTTTGCGCTTTCGTTTAAAAGATATAACCTTTTTTTAAGTGAAAACCACTCTGTTTAATAAGTTTACTCTGAAATATATGTGAGTATTGCATGGTTTCTAAAAAAAACGTATAACTTTACAATTTTGTATTGAACAAAATTTAGATTTTGTTGTAGGTGTAACCATATATGTGTTTCTGTTTTTTTTTTTTTTTTTCTTTTTTACTTTCCTGAAGTAAATTCAGCAGGACTTTGAGACGTATTGAAGTCATATTTTTGACCAGCCAAATACATTTTCCGTTGGCTTTTGCATAGAGCTACAGTTTACTGTGACAGGTGTTTTGGTTCAGGATACCTCTCTTTCTGGACAATACCAGCTTTGGACGCATCAGAACCAAAATCTTTTAGAGAACACAAATGTCATTTTACCACTTTTTTTTTGTATATTTAAAGATGCTTTTCAGATTTAAACTGCATATTGTGTGTTATACAAAAAGATGCAAACAGTAATACGGCTGTTTTTTTGGTATATTAATTTAAAGTTTTAGGCGTCAAAATCATCATATCTTCAAGGTTAGCTGTGAGTCATCAGCATATTGTGTTTGCTGAAGCTGTTGCACATTACATTTAAAACAATATATGGATTCAAAGTCCATGTTAGGACCTTGTCAACTAATGTTTTAGTTTTTTTTGTAAGAAGCAAGTTTTCTATAGAGCACTTTTACATGAACAATTCTTAATCCTACAAACACACACACACCTCCCCCTGCCCCCTCTAACCCTAACCTTAAGTTGTTAAGGTGGCTTTAATGATCAAAGTTTAATATTTTGGGGAGGTTTTTTTATATCATATTTTGTAATATTTCTCAAACTTTTTAATTTAGATTTTGTATTTGGTTTCTGATCACTTTGCATTGTGTTTTTGGTTTGTGTCGATACACACCTGGTTCTAGTTACAATTAATCACAGCTGAAGGCTGTTAGTTAATCAGTCCTCAGTGTATAGAAGTCAATGAGTTACTCTGTTTTATTTTTTCTTTTCATGCTTTTATTATGTTAACACAGATTTCTGGCTGAAGGTTTTTTTTTTTTTTTTTTTTTTTTGCTGCAGTTCCTCTTCTAAATAAATAGCATTATTATAAGGTCTACTACATTTCTTTGCTGTTGTTGCCTGTGCATCAGAACGTTTGCTTTCATGTCTCAGCTGTGTTAATAGAACGCCACAAGCATTTAAATGGCAGAAAGGTTGATGTATCCTGTAAGGATTATAACTCTTTCTAAAATGCATGTGTTCCCTTTTTTTTTATTTTTATTTTTTTAAATTTGTCTGATTATCTTCCTTTAATTTATATTGTATTGAATTTGGCTGATCCAAGTGTTAAAGATAAACTTGAATCTAAAAATCTCCAAAAATCTTATCTACCCTAAAGTTACTTGTATGTTTCCTGCTGCTCAAATCAAAACTTGAGTTTTCAGTTCTGCTAAATAACACTTAATCTCAGACCCAGATTCTGCAACTTCAAAAGTGCTTCTGTCAGGACAGAGTAATGTGTGCTTCAGTCTAAAAAAAAAAAAAGCAGGGCAGAAGCAAATTAAAACAAAAATGTAGATTAATTTGAGGGGGCTAGCGGCCACTGCATCTCCATGCGCCGCTGTCACTTCTCATAAGACGCTCGCTAGCTTCAGCGTGGCCCGTGGGGGTGACGAGAGCGGCATGACGAGCTGGTGGGAAGCAGAGGAAGGGCGGCGGGTTTTAACATTACCACCAGGCTGTGTCAACTTCAACTCAATGTTGACGTCCTGCCAATTAAAAATGCAGGCGGCACATGAAGCGGCGGAAAATACTGCACCCCAAAAAGCCTCCTGGACCGGCTTGTTTTCAGCAGCGTAGCCTGAAGTATGACACAGCAGCAATGATACTGAGCACCATTGATTATTAAGACCCACCATCCGTCTCTGTGTGACAGGACTGGGGCAGCACTGACTGAGAAATATTAAGATTTGGGAGATTCTGGTCAGGAGAGATGAGCAGAGATGGTAGGTTTGAAAGGAAAAAAAAATCTGATTTAAAAGGAAAAAAAAATAAATAAAAGGAGGATATTATTTCATTTGAAGTGCAACAACAAAACAGACATTTTAGCTTTAAAACGCTGTGGTTTGTTGATGTGCTGCTCTCAGCATAGCAAGCCGCACCGCAGAAAATCACAGTGATGTCGACGCAGCCAAAAGCAGGCCGAGGGCTGAAGCACGCAGGAAGAAAAAGTCCAGCTCAGGGTGTTTACTTCACTGCTTCTGAGTTGGCATTCATTAGTCAACATTACAGCCTGTACAAACTATTCAGGATGAAAGTTGATGATAGAGTTGTGAAGGCCGCTCAAAGTTGATTGTTAAAACGGTGAGCTAGCAAAATTCCTGCAAAGAAGATGAAGTATTCATACTTTTTTTTGCAATTATGTTCCATTAACAAAAGGTTCAGTTAAATAAACTCAGCTGTCAATTATTCCTCAAAATTCCCCTTTACAAACATGTGGTTCAAATCAACCCAATCATCTTTTGATCCACTTTAAAAAGCATTCCCAGTAGGTTTTAACTATGATTTTGCAGTTCTTCAAAAATCTGCATTTTTTTTTCTTTTATTTTCTCTTTACTTTAAGATACTAGACCAATATTACTTACTTTTCTCTACCAAAGTGCATGTTTAAGTTACGACGAGATCCGTAAACTTGTTGAACTTTTATTAAGAACATAAAAATTCTGACATTAAACATATTTTGCTTGATAATCAAAAACTTTCAAAGTATCAAAAGAAAAAAATGTTCCTTAAACTCAACAACCTTAACTAAGATACTGTTCCGTTTAATCATCCGACCAGTTAAATGAAACGCTCTTAAACTCACGTCAAACTTAATAGTGTCTAGCTAGTTGCACATTTTTGCATGCTTTTGTAAATTTGTTGTGTTCCCTACATACTTGACTTTTATCCAATTGACCCTCAACACTTTGAAAGCCAAAACTCTTCTAGTCGCTTGTGCCGTTCAGACGACAAGATCTGGAAGGTCAGCCATGTTTGTTCCGCTTGTTACTTTAAATCATATACATGTTTTGATGATCAATAATTTAAATGTATACAATGATTCAGAATCATTCATGGATCATAATCGATGCATCTAAAAACACCCCCCCCCACCACAACTCAATTTTAATCTTGATTGTCTTTATAAATGTTCTCCATCATGAGAATAGTGCAACAAGAACTTGTTATAAACACCAAAAACACAATTATATTGGAGTGGGTCTTTAATACCGCAGACAAAGCAACAATGACACTCTTAAAAAGCTGATCTTTTGTTTCTTCAGAGAATTGTTGAGCTCTTTCCTTTGAGAATTGCAGCTAAACACGCCTGATCAAAGGTGACAACAGCTCGTTAGATGCAGGTTCAGAGTCTCACAGAACCTCCGCAACAATCATCGGCTAAAGCAACACAATAAATCAAGTTCTTCTCAGAGTTGTTCCTCGATGGGCACACAAATTTCTACAAAATTGTGAACAAAAGTGTGAACTAAATTCACTTGCAATTGGACTGAAAATTGGTGTTGCATGACTGCCACATGCACTCCCAGGAGCAGTTGAAATAGAAATCACTTGGGTTCCCATGCAGGTTGTTAAAGGGACCATTCAATTCTTGTCACCTGGAACTTTTCACAGGTTTTTGAAATCCTTTAAAAATTGCAATGTTTTTGTTTAAAGCGTAAATACATCAAAAAATACAAAGCAGGACTGAAAAAACCTTAATCTTCAACATGTTACCGTAGCTAAAAGCTAATATTACCAAAATTTCTTTTCTAGTTTAGTCTGGATGTGATAAGATGCATGACGCAGAAGAGGGAAATAAATCTGTTTTTCCAACTAAAAAAACACCAGAGTGCATGTTAACTTCCACAAAATGTACAAAATACTTTCAAGTAATGATAAAAGATAAATCCCAAATCATTAGTGTCTTTTTAATTTCCCTCTCCAATCATTTTTTGATCTATTGCAAAAGCATTCCCAGTGGTCTTTTAATTATGATTTTGAAATGTTGAGGTAAAAAGAAAAAACAATCTGTGGTTTTCAAGGACATAGTTTCTGCAGAGCAAAGTAACTCGTTGTATGGAGTGATTATTGTGCCAACATATTGCAAGCAAAAGTCACAATTTAGAGATAAAAATGTTCTAATTTGCAAACAAAATGTAAAGTGTTAAGAATAAAACTTCATTTGAAAATACAAATATTTAATATTTGCTTTCAAAACATTTTTTACTTTTACTTTTTTGCAATTGCTGCACAAACATTTTAAGATGTGTTGTGCCTCATCTCGCTTTCGCCCTATCTTTCTTTTTGCGTTGTGACATTTCTGTTTTGTGCAATGTTTGTGCCAGCTCGCTGATTGGTCTAGATGAACAAACATATTTTTGAAAACAAAAAATAAATTTTCCAATTACAAAATACATTTTGCAAATACTAAAAAAAATTTTGGAAGCAAAAAACAAATTCAAAGCAAATATTTAATTTTCATTTTCAAATTATAAAATATAAAGTGTTTCTGAACACTTTACATTTTGTTTGTAATTAAAAAAAATCGATCTCAAAGCAATAACTTCTGCTTGCAAAATGGTTGCACAAAAATCCCTCCACAGGTTGTGGGTGGAGCTTTGGCATAAAGCAACCCCACCCCCCCTCCTCCTCTCTGTTACGACAAATGTGTGTGGCCAGTAGCTACAATATTAAGGTTCAATGCTAAAAAGCTAATAACATAATCAGTGTGTTTTTATTTCCCATGTGTTTCAGCTGTCTGCCACAAAACACATTCATTTAGCTGATTTCATTCACTACTCCCCAACCCCTAAAGACTATAGAGGGACTGTTAAGAGCCTTGGATTTTTTTAATACAAATCAGACAAATCCTCACTGCTTTTTTTTTTCTTTTCTGTTTAAATATGACACATGACATCATCCTTTTTGCCAAAGTAAATATAGACTTTTTACGAAACCCAAGTATGGAATCTTCTGTGTTCTGATGATGAAAACCTTAATTGTTTACACATTTTAAACTGCATACCTTTTTTCAAATGAAAAGTCATTCAAACTCAATGTATTGTGGTCTATATTAACAATCTTGTGAACAGCAATCAGTGACTGAATAAGAGAACTGGATTGAGTGACCTCTTCCCCATCGTGTTACAAAATTGAAGTGACCCCTGGTTCAAATATGCTGAAATCCCATAGACTTCTATTGAGAATTAAACAACAATCACTCAATCTATTAGTGACAATCACCATTCTTGCTCTATTATCTTTTTCCATATTCTCACTGATTTTTTTTTTTTTTCATGTATTTTTCTATAGTTCAGATTATGAACCAGATGACTCAAAAGTACACACTCTTACATCAAAGGTTTGAAACTTATGATTCACAGATTTTCCCGAACCCGTTTTCAAGTGGTATTCGTGTGGACTTCCAAAAACCTCACTCCTGATTGGCGAGGGTGGTTGCCATAGAAATTATGATTCAGACCAATCTCATTTTACTAACAATTTCCAACATGACCACATTTGTACCATGAAAAAATACTTATCGTATGCTAAACGCCGGATATGACGGCATCAATTTCACAAAGTGAAAATCAAATCAATGAAAACATTTCACAACGTTTATTTATAACTCCACTGTGTTCTAATGATAAAAATGTGAATGGTTTGTTAAAAAAAAAAAAAAAAAAAAAAACATTTAAACATGTTTTTGTTCTACCATAATACATTGAGGCCTGTATTCATTAATGTAGAGAGCATCATTGCACACTAGTTTTTTGTAAAGACTTATGAGAAATTTCGAGTGGGCTCAAATTTGGAATTGTAAGCAACGTCCGGAATCCCCCCTTCTTACTATATACTGCACTATATAGTGTGTTTGTCATTTTCTAGTGCTGTCTGAATCTACCAATTCCAAAATTGAGTGCACTAGAAATTTCCCAGAAGTCTTTGCCAAAGACTAGCATGCATCGATGCTCACTAGTTTAGCAAATATTTACCACAATGCATTGCGATCAAACAATTTTGAACAAAAAACCGTGTTTAAATGTAATTTTTGAATAAACCATCCACATTTTCATCGTCCAAACACAATGAGTCCTAAACAAATGTCATTAAACGTTCATATTGTTTTTATTTTGACTTTGTGAAATCAATGGCATCGTATCCAGCGTTTAAAAAGCAAAGGAAATGTAGTGTGCATAGTGTCCGGACTGCCTTTAAAATCTAGGGCACTGTATATTCTTGCACTATATAGTTGAGTAGTTAAAGAATAGGGAGGGATTTTGAACACAAACGTAGTTCAGAACAGCACTAGAACACGGCAAACACACTATGTATAGTGCACTATGTAGTACATGGTAAAGGAATTCAGATAAATCCTATGAGTGATGTTTCACTCAATCCAGTTTTTATTTACAGTCAAAGACATGAATGCACACTTATTTTTTTCAGAGACTTATGGGAAATTTCAAAGACATTTGACTTTGGTACTGAAGGTTAGGACCCGCCAACAAAATGACAAATGCCCTATGTAGTCCTCTAACCTGGAAGTAAAGGAATTTGGGCAAAGTTGTTGAGTTGAACGCCAAAAATAACCCATTCACAATCGACGATAAAAGAGCATGGAGTGCAGCATCAACGGTTCTCTTCAACTCAAATGTTTTGCTAATTTTGCCACACACACACACTTTACATTTTTGTAAATCAGCAGCTACTTAATATTGAAGTATTCAGGTGTTATGTCTTTCATTGTTTTATGTATGTGCTGGCGCTTTATGGATTAGAGAAAACTTGTAAAACAAATTCCATTTAAAAACGTTTAAAATGCAACAAAACTGAAGACATTTTAAATTTGAAAAAGCTTAGGCCAATTTCTACTGGCTCTCCACTAGTTTAACACAAAGTGTATTCTTTAATTATACTTGAATAGAAAGACTGAACACGTCTACAATGAACCTTTAATGGAAATTAAATGCAAGGCTTGAATTGTTAGTGACACCTCTATTAAGTGGTTAACCAAAGGTATCATTACTGATACATTTACCTTTTCTTTTTCAGTTAGCGGTGTTGCTTTGTAGAGATTTTTCAAAAGGCAGTGAAGGCTCTTTCTCTGCAGCCGAAGAGCTTCCCTGTAAGAAAACAACTATGAAAGAGTCTCAGGATTAATAATTCACCGCTATCCATGACCACTCACTTTGTCCTGTAGAAGACAGGCTTACATCGGTACCTGCCAAGCTGTCCAAATAACTCTTAAGGCAACATTAAATTTTCAAAGGCAGCTCAGCACGGAGCGCTGGCTAAATAAAAGACAATTACTGCACGTGATAGAAATGTGTTTCACTTTCGACGGAAAAGCAGTCCTGAGAGGAGGAAAATGACTGGCGGCCAGCTGAAAGAGGACGCTGGGAAGGGCCAGACCGTCAGGAGTTCAGTCACGTAATCGAGTATTTTACACGGCCACGGAGGAGGATTAACAGGAAATAGGAATCCAGAATTGCCACACCTATCTAAAGTTGCGGTGGGCGGGTAAACGGGTACTAAATCAGGTTATTACTATTAAAATCTAAATGGAAATAACGAAGCAGCCCTGGCCGTAAAGTTAATGCTGCACGGAGCAATTTTTCCAGCCACTTTGAATCTCTGGTAGATAAACCAGTAGATCACTTTAATTAGACAATGTGTTAATTGACTTCAGGTCTTAGAGGGTGATGTGTCTACATCAGTCTCTATCGGTGACAGCCTCCTGTAGGCATGACAACGTTCTACACAACCCACTGAGATGGTTTATGACTTTTTCTTCCAGTTTGAAGCCCAGAGAGGAGAGGGGGAAGGAAAGAGGGCAAACGGAGAGAGGAGGCCTGACATTGTTATGGCCGCCTCTCCACCCGTGGTCAGGGAAAAGGCAAAGGACACGAACATTACAAGCTATCACACTTGGCTTTTAAGAAGAGGTGGTTAAGGCAGACGTGCAGGGTGCTTCTGGGAGTTGTAAGTCTCCGTGTTTCTCCATGAATGTCCTTGGTACTCAGTAATGGCTTCAGGAGGAAATGGATAGTGAAAGTTTGTCTGTTGCGACTCATTCCGCTTTCATTGTTTGACCAATACTTTTAAGAATAAACCGAAGTGATAGCAGAGAATTTGAGAACTATTCGGATATTTTCAAAAGCATAAAAGTGCCTCCACATCATCCCTCTTTTGCCTGGTTCACACCGGTCGCAAAACGGATCTATGCGTCCATTTGGTTCCCTTGTTAACCAATGGTGTAGTAGTAACTGGAGGTTAAGTGTGTCCGTGTGAACACGGTGTTGGGTTCATTTTAACCTTTATGCACCAATAACCATTTATAGACATTTTGAGAGATAAATATTGTCTTTTAACATGTTCTTGGGCATTTTTTTCCCTTTGATTGAAGACGTATAAAGAAAGAAAATTAAGACTAAATTTGCATTCCTGAGTATTTCCTAGTTCAAATTCTTGTGAATAAGAGGCAGACTCATAATGCTTGTAGGTGTGATGCAGAAGCTACTAACACACAAGCACCCTTGAGATATGCTATCCTTTAGGATCCAGATGACCCCACCCTTACACTGAAGTGCTTTACCTCTTATGGCAGAAGTGGACCGGCTTTCATGTCTGCCATGGACACCAGTGGAAAATCAAAAATCATTGGGGGAAAAAAAATATTCTGCACACTTTCTTGTGGGTTCCAGAAAACCTCATTACCAATATTGAAATGCCCAGGATAGCACAAGGGACAACTGGGTCCACTCCGTTTTGAGCTGTACGTCTGGATAGCTTTGACGTTGCTCGCCACTTTCTGTTGCACCAGCAATGTTAGGTTAGGTGTTGTGAATGGCGCTGTAAGCCAGTGGGAGAACGAACAAGCGGATGGATGTCAGAGAGCTGAGACAGTCTTCCGCCACGCACCCAGTCCTGCAACTCGGAAGCGATTTTCTATATCCTTGAAAATGACACAGCTTTGTTAATTTTGCCAAAAAAAAAACAGCATAACCATAATTAAGACCACTGCGAACACTTAAAACATATCAAAAGATGATTGGAGTGGTTGACTTCTAAACAACACACTCTCTTTGACATACAAACTCTTTAATGTTATGAACTGATTCTGATATGGAGAAAAGCAGCTTTTCATATCTGCTCAAATCTGCAACAGAATCAGGGTTAATAAAAGTTTGAAGATTCACGACAGTCGAAAGAACGTCACTTACTTCTCCACTAAGGAGAAGCTACCATGACAAGGTTGATTCCAGAAGAGGACGGACAGCCCTCAAGGCCTGGATTTAGAAACTCCTTCTTTTATAGATGGTACCAGAGTGAAGCGGCGGCGGCTGCTGCTGCCTCTGGTGATGCGTAAATGTGGAGAACATGTTTCATGCACTCGCTGTGACACATCCAGTCACTTTAACTTTAGATAAAGCAGCTGCCGCAGTAATAGGAGAACTGATATCTGATTTTGTTCAGCTTTGACAGCATTTCCTCTCAATATGGTGACATGATACTTTTATCCAAAACGGCTTAACCAGAAGTTTATGCTAAGGATCTCAACTTTATCTGGATTGTAACCTTCAACTCACTTCTGTTTTATCCTATGGTAATCATATATTCAAAAGTAAGAAAAGCTTTTTATATGTGTTTTTATAGATGTATAAGTAAGCATTGGACAAATGCAGAGAGAAATGAACTTTTAAAAAAGGAAAAGAATCAGTAGAGAGACAATCTTAATCTACTATCTTTGGCTCAAGAGTTTACCAAGATGATTAAAAGCAATCTGTAGATTCCACATTGCTTCAAAAACTAAATGTACTTGCAATACACTGCTGATATTACCATCATAGCACAGTTATTATATAAGGCCAATGTGAACCGTGTGAGCCAAATTTGGCTCACTTTTGTCATTTACTCAGTGAACCAGATTTAATCCTTAAACTGAGCAGGAGGCTAACTTTCAGCCGTCAGCACTCACTGCTCTGTATGTGTTTTCTGTGTCAAACAAATCGGATTCCACTCATCATCAAGAGCCGCAGAGGCCTTCCATACAGAAAGCAAGCAGGAAGGCAGGTACTGAGAACCAGAACAGACGTCTTTTCGCATATATTCTAAAATTAACATTTGTGATGAAATTTCAGCAACGTTTTCAGCTTTGGTCTTAAAATTGGTAAAGTCTATGAGACTGTGAGCCATTTGTGGACCAAACCTCATGATAAGGGTTGGAGTTGACCTAAAGTCGAAACCCAAACTTGAATAAAAGTTTGAAAAAACGCATGTTTCAGCAATGGCTTTCAATAAAAATTATACGTGAACGCATGTATTTGGGGATATCAGGCTTCTGTGTTCAAAACTGTCGCGATTCCGCATCACTACCCAATTATTTAAGTCTGTTTTTGGGCTCTACGAACATAGAAAACGGGCCGCTATTCAATGCACATCAAAAGTTAAACCAAGTGAACTTTAACCAATCAGGGACTTGGATTTAGTAGTGAGGTTTTGGAAGAGGCCTTTTCAAAAGACAGAAGTGACAACTGTATGAAAATTGATCATGTAGAAGAGATGGATAGTTGTAGTTTGTGCTCAGCCAGAATTAAATGACAACAATTCTTTTATATATCGGAATAGAGCTGTGAAAGGAAATACCTGATGTGTGCGTGTTTTGCCGCTGTCCACATCCTGAGTCAACATTCAACATTGCTAAAGGGTTCCATGGGTAAGGGCTTCATTCGGGCGTAATTATTCCATTTAGGCATTTTCAAAAACATTTGAGGCTGCAGTCCAGACATAACACATCACCTGTATCTGACTCCCTCAGAGATGTGGGCACCCATCATTGTGAGCCAGGATCAGTGGCCAAGCGCACAATAATCCTCCATGCTCCCATCAGCCGCCTTTGCAATCATGAAGGAACCATAATGAGGCCATTAGGAGCGGCGAACGCAGCCTTTAAAGCCTCTCCTGTCCGGCCGGCTGGCTTTTCACTTCGCACGTTGCATCAAAGCCTTTTAGCAGCTTGATGTGATGTTGGATCCACGGCGTTCTGCTGCAGCAGGTGCAATACATCCTGATTGGATAGCTTCCTGAATGGCCTCCTTAATGTAGCAGCATTTCTGTGGCGAGGCGAGCTTTAACATTATGTGAGTCTGCTAAGTGCATCTGGTGACCTTTAGCAGGAGTTATAAAATGCAGAAAATGCGCTGACCTAGTTGAGGTCCCTTGGAAGTAGAAAGCTGCATTTTTGAGAGTGCAGAGAAGAACGTTCTCGTTAATTCTGATGAGGGGATTCCAGGTACGGTTTCTACATTTAAAAAAAGAAAAGAAAAAAACATAGCTCTGCCAACATGAAGAACAATGAATAATTGTCTCTTTCTTCCCCCCCGGTGATCGCTGTGTTGAAAGTGAACTCGGCAGCCAACTCTGGATCGTACTTCCACTGCAACAAGCCCTGAGAAAACAGCCAAACAAATCTGCGGACACTAATTACAGCAGGATTAGGGCGAGGAAGTATGGATGAAGGGATAACAAGGTTTGCTGGAAGGGTCGCATTGCTTATATTCTTGCTTCTTTCTCTGCCTCCTGCAGAGCTGACAGCCACAAGAAGGCAGAAAGGCGGGGAGCTATGGAGTCAAGTCAGGGCCATAAATACTTCGGTCCCGGTGCATTCACTGACTCGGAGAACTGATGAAGTTACCCCTCATCGTTTATGACTGGCCCTTTGTGTTAGCCACGCCCAACGGGACCATAAGTTTTGAAATTTTCAGATTCGAAAACGAAAAAGAGTTGAAAGTGAAAAAAAAAAAAGAACATTTAAAGCTCAAAATAATTAAATGTATTTTATAATAGCAAGACGTTTATTACATTTTATACATTTCACTTTTTTTGGGTCAAACACCCATAACTTTTTTTTAAATGTTTCATTTGGATTTCAAATATTTATGGCCCTAAAATAGCTCCATAGGGAGGGAGCCAAACAACTTTACAATGCATTCACAGCCTCTGTCTCTGCATAGAGAAAGCACAAGAATGTTACTTTGTCTGTTTTAGCAGCTTTTTTCTTTTTTTTGTCTCTAAAAATGTTTCCAAATTGACCACAAAAGGCAGCCAGCAGATTGGCGGCTTGATAAGTATTCCAGAAGCAGTTGGGTTTTCTCTGAAGTGCTGTAATTCATCAGCACCTGCTGAATTTGGGGTCCTGCGATGAAAAGAGCTTTTTAATGTTTTCCATGCCAGTTGTGACATTTCTGCCTTCAGACGCCGCTCCGTTTGAGCCTCTCAAGGGGGATTTGGGAATTTCAAGCACAGGCGGCCGGCTCCGCCGATGCCTCGGCGGATGCGGGTGACCTGCCTCGGCGTGACGTCTCTCGGCTCCACAGCTTGTATCACCGCGGCTGGTTCCGCCTGAGCGACAAAGGCTTTGAGGTGCTCAGCTTTTCTGAAGCAGGGATTGTTGTGGGGTGGGGGGGGTTTGAAAGATGAATGTTTGGACATCACGACACACATGCTCCATTTTGTATGCAAGCTGTCCCTCCCGGTGCCGTTCTGTTCATGACCATGGAAGCTGCAGGGATTCTCCACTGGAATTATGTTCATGAATATTAGAGCTGACAGTTCGTCTCTACTTTTACACCTTTGCAGCGCCGGCTAAAACGACAGGTTGAGGCGTCAGTGGAACCTGCGCGAGCCTACGGCGCCGCACCGCAGCAGACGGGGCCGCACAGGTACAGGGAGAGAGTGCATTAGGCTTGTGCGTACGCCTCAGAGGACACGCCGCCCCCCCCCTCTGGGATCTCGCAGCAGCATGTGTTCTCCCACAGGTAGTCGGAGTACAAGGCACGGCCGACCGGTCCGCCTAAAATGAGGCTGGGAGAGAGTCTGTGAACCGCAGAGGTTGTGGATTTATGGCTGATGTCATGGCCAGTCAACCAAACAGCCTGTAAGCCAGCCAGCTCACATTCATCTGCATGAATATTTCTGGCATTTAGTCCTGAGGAGCGGAGATGGTCGAGGGTGCAGGGAATTGGCATGTTGGTTTAAAGGTCAGTGCAACAGGGCGCGTGCCCCGCAGAGCATGCCCACCCGAGTCTTTGTCAGTTTTGAGCTTTTTGACAGAGTTTTCAAACATGCTCATGACTGCTGCACTGACTCATGCTGGACTTTGCTCCATCCACCATCTCTGAGCTCATTCTGTCCGAATCCTGATCACACTGGGACGTGGAGTGAAGAGAATCAGCAGGTTTTTCTGCTTTTCGCAAGAAGAACCAGAACTGAGACTCTAGTCTCAACACGAACAAAAGTTTTCATTTCAATTCAGTCAATTTGTTTTAAATTGTTGCAGAATTCATTATTTCTAACTTTAATTTGGGCACTCTAGATTTTAGTAGCTTCACAAATATGTCATTAGCACATTTTTGTTTTTCTTCGTGTTCTTCTTATTTGGTGTCATGACCATACCAATGATTTTTTGTTTTAAAATTGGGCGGCAGCTTAAAATGGGGAAAAACTGATTAAAAAAAGATCAGTTCTGTCCAGTTCTATCATATCTGCAGCTGACAGCCACAACATAAAACAACATCCTGTTACAAATGCTTGAAAGAAAACATGGATCAAATTATAACTTAAACTGAACTTTCATATATATATATATATATTTGTGGCTCATAAGAGTTTTTGTACCAGGACCTCCTATCTGGACGATAAAATACAAATTTGCAGTCATAAAAACTGGATCTATTTAATGGGGGGCCTTAAAACCTAAATTAATATTGAAAAGCTGTACTTCTTAATGGAAAAAGTCAAAGACAAGCAAAATCCAGCCCTTTAGAAGGATCAAAGTCAATTTGATGTATTAGCTCAGCTGATGATCCAACAGAAAGAAAGGGATCGGTCCAGAATTCCATGACGTTTCCAATAGAGAATACAAAACTGCCCTTTCTTTAAGTTTTAGGTTAGCACGCCACCTGTGTTCAGAGCTATAAATATTTATCCACAAACTTTCTATGTTTTTAACTGTTTGCTACGCTATGGTTTTAATCAATCATTTAAGCTTTTTAGAGATAATAAGCTGTTTAAGCCTTTCTGTCTGTATGATTCACATTTCCCAAACTAAGATCTGATCACTGAGGGAACTGTTGAATCAGAAACCACATTTGGTAAATTCAACTGCTATGAATACAATAAGAAAAGACATTTCGGGGATTTTAGAGAGATTGGATTCATGGAGAACTGTCTCTGGAGTTACTGAACACAACAAGATCTTATAAGAAACAGAACGTCATGGAGTTCAAACTGGATGAGCAGGGAGTGGCTTCTTCTTCTTCTTTTCCTTTTAGTACAGTTTGCTGGCACATGTCGCCACCTACAGGTCGCAAAGGTTTGTTGCAAAATGTCAAGCGCTGACTCTTGCTCCAGGTTTTTTTCTTTCACAACTCTTTTCGGAGTCATGTCATTCCAAACCGCTGTTTCTAACTGCTCCTTTGTGATCGATTTTCAAAAGGTGGACACTTCTGTGAATTAAAAGGGACTCCATTCATACGTCACTACCAAATCCGAGTCTGTGATTGGTCAAAGTTCGACTTGGTTTAACTTGAAATGCTCAGTCATTGAAACTTTCACGGCTACGAAAATTTACATTTACATAAACGTATTTTATCAGAGTTTGATGGCAGCTGGAGGATGGTTGGAGCTCAGTTTGTACAATAATTCCAAACACAGTTGACGGTCCACTTCTTAAAAAACATCAGAACAATGAAGACTTTAAGATGCCGTTTCATGACTTTTAAAAGGAGGAGAAGTTCTTTAAATAGGTCAGAAATGATGCAGAAAAAAAGTATTGATGCTAAAACGAACCAGCGCTCATGAGGAAATTAACATTTTTACTTTACATGAATTCACACAACCATGTTTTCTGCTCTGTTATCTTCTAAAATAACCTGTTCTGTAAACAGCCTGAGCGCTGCTCACATTTCCCTCCATGTTTGGAATTTCAGGGAGTTCCTCGAATCATTTTTCACACTGTCAAACCAAACAGAGTGACTACCAAAAAAAAAAAAAAAAAAAAAAAAAACTCTTTTAAAGAACTTCAGGAAGAACATCCCTATAAATGAGATGAGGCTTTTAACTAGAATAAAGTGTCAGAGATGAATCACAGCGAAGCTCCAGCTGTTTTTGACAAAGAGCTCACGAAGCAGCTTCTTCACTGAACGTTCCTCTCTGCAACCTTCTAAAAATGGCAGCAAGTTGGGCCTAAATAATAAATGTGGCTTGATCTCGTAACATGGTGCTTAGAAGAGCTGCTTTGTAAATGTTTTTACATGCGGAGTAAATATGTCCTGAGCTATCTCTTTCTAATAGTTTCCTGTGTTGGGGAGGTTTTTCAGCAAAAACTGAAGGTGGAGTTCATCTTCTCGATCATCTGGACTGTTGAGAGAGTTGTTTTTTTGTTTTTTGTTTTCTGGACATCTAGTCTATAGCTCACTCGTGTGGAGACAATCTTCCATCTGTTGTGAAAATGCCACAAGCTTTTCTTTACACAATTCAGGAGTAACGGCACACAATGTCACAACGTTGAATCAATGTTGTGACAGAGTGTGAGTCAATCAGTGTTTCTCTGGGTGGACGGAAAATAGAAATAAATAACAACCTTTTCTCTGCTTCTCTGGAATATTTACAGGCTCTTAAAATGAGGTCAAACCAACAACAAATGACATTTAACACTGTGGCACTTTTAATTTAACAAACACTATGAGAAAGCACCCCTGAATTACAGCTTTAAGAGCCACCTTTGGCAGCAGCAACGCAAGGTAATATTTACTGCCAGACACCAGTTTACAGAGCAACTCGACTCATTTAGTCTTTTTATAGGTTTTTTGGGGAGGAAAGAGGTCGGGATTTCATAACATTTCAACAAGTGGTTCCACTGAAATCTTCAGAAAAGTAACTACAGCATATGTCATAAATTTGTGCTGTTTCTATTTGGTTAGAAAAAAAAATGTGTTTACTTTTTGTCATTTGGATCTCGACTTTATGAGGAAATTTAGAGTAATAAAATCATTTTTGTTTGTTTTTGCTATGCGTTTATTTGACCCAAGCTTCAAGCACATGCTTTAGTAACAGAAAAAAAAATAAGTTTTATCAACAAATTAGAGGTTAAGTATACAGAAAAGTAAACAAAAGCTCCAAATCCCTGCAGCAATAATTGCTATTAGTTACAGGAAAATGAAAACAGATTTTGTACAATCTTTCAACTCCTCCCTTAGCTCTATTTGAATGCTTATTCAACCTCTTTGTAAAAGCTTAGGAACAAATCTGTAAATGCTACAGTGACCTCTGTGTGAATGTGACAAACCCTTTGTTCTGTGAATGTGTGAGAAGCTTGTTTTTGAATGTAAATGCAGTGTTGTGTGAATGCTGCAGCAGAATCTGTGTAAATGCACCATTAAACTCTGTGTGAATGTTGCACTAACTTCTGTGTGAATGTACCAGCAGCCTCTATGTAAATGCTCCACTAAACTCTGTGTGAATGCTCCAGCAGCCACTTTGTAATCGCTCCACTTGCTTATGAGCCGTAGAAACCTTTCTGTGAAGTTACCAGCAGATCTGTGTGAATGTACCAGCAGCTTCTATGAACATGCTCCATTAGCATCAATGGAATTTCCAACAGGCTCCGTGTGAATGTCGCAACAACTTCTGTATGAACTTTGCAGCAACTTTCTTAATATCATCTGTTTGACTAAACCAGTAGAAGTGCGTGAATGTAAAGCAGCTTCAAAGTAAATGCTCAATCACTCTGCGTGAATGTTGCAGCAGCTCTGTGTGGATTCACCATAAGCATCTGTGTGAACATACCAGCAGTACTTTGTGCAAATATACCAGCAGCCTCTGTGTGAATACGCCAGCACGATGTGTGAAAATACCAACAGAGCTGAGTGATTATACCACCGATCTCTGTGTGAATGTACCAGCAGCTTCTATGAACATGCTCCATTAACATCAATGGAATTTCCAACAGGCTCTGTGTGAATGTCAACAACTTCTGTATGAACTTTGCAGCAACTTTCTTAATATCATCGGTTTGACTAAACCAGTAGAAGTGTGTGAATGTAAAGCAGCCTCAAGGTAAATGCTCAATTACTCTGTGTGAACGTTGCAGCAGCTCTGTGTGGATTCACCATAAGCATCTGTCTGAATACACCAGCAGTACTTTGTGCAAATATACCAGCAGCCTCTGTGTGAATATACCAACACAGCTGAGTGATTATACCACCGATCTCTGTGTGAATATACCAGAAGCCTCTGTGTGAATGCTGCACCAACATCTGTTTAAATGCAGCAACAGCCTTAATATAAAAGCTTCAAAAACCACCATGCTAAATGTAGACTCTTCTTTGTAACTTGGCTTTTTTGATTAATTTCTTTCAGACAGATTATGGAATATTCACTCTTAATTTATTTAAGCACAAAGTAGCTGTTAAAGACACCATGTTTTCACAAAGCCTTTTTTATTTTTCAAGTCATACTAAATAAAAAACACATTTCAATTCCCCGTGTTAAAAATGCTTATTTTATTTTAAATTGTTTAGAATTCAGATTTTTCTAGTTTTAGACGGAAAGTTAAAAATATATATATATATATATAACTTGTATTTGGACACACTGCTCGTTAGAGAACCCTTAAATGTTTAAATATTTGTTTAGAAAACAAGCAAGGAAGCAGCTTCAAGCATCTGAGTTTGACACCGCATAAACAATACCATTATTTAACTAAAAATTTAAAAAAATCACTTATACATTTTTCTTCTCCGCAGCAACAGCAGACTTTCCACAGATCTATCTCTTCCATTTCTTTCCTTTTATCATTTCCTGACTGAATAAAAAGACAAATCTTCACAAGAATGTGATCGACTATTTGGAGTTTTCAGTTGACCAGTCACATCCCATGATCACAGGCTTCTTCCATCTCCAAAGAGACTTAAAGGAGCAGCCGATGAAGATGAAGCAGCAGACCTCGTCTCCCTCTGACGGCCCATTTACCCCATTTTTAAATGCAGTGACAGAAAAAAAAAAGGCTTTGACAGAGAGGCCTCAGTCTTCGGGATACGTCTTAAAGCTTTGATGCTGGGGGGGAACCAGCACACGATGACCTATTCATCCTCACAGATTCCTGTTGCAGCGCCTCCTGACTGTGGGTTAAAAAACAAGTTCATGCACTAACCATGTCATAATCAGCTCATGAAATCTCTCCTTTTTCCTAAAACTGGAATTCAAAGGATGAGCTCCATTTTTTAGTCTTTTGTTTTGCTTCTTTTCTATAATCAGGGGTCACTAGTGCAGCAGGTGAAGCTTCAATCTGCAGCACGGACGACCTAAATGTGTCAAATCAGAGATCAATACTCCAAACTGGCTCACAATTCCTCTTTTTCATTTAAAAACCACATGTAAGTTTTTCCACATTTTGCTGAAGGGATTGCTTAAGTGTTTTTGAATTAGACCCCCACCCCTTTCCCTTGGAAGCTGTGTGGTGCAGCAGAGATCCTTATCTTTGCATACATTAAGACCATTGATTTAATCTTCGTCTAAAAGGGCAGATTAGTCATAAATACTTAATAATCCCGCATAAATTAGTTTAGGGTTTTTTATTACTGAGGAGAAATCTCTTGAATCTTTGGCTTTAATAAGATCACTTCCGTCATTTCTGGCTCAGACTCTCGGTGTGAACGCAAACCTGCGTCAGTCGGGAAGAGTTCCTCGTCAGTTCAGTCCTCACAACTACTGACAGCATCAATATTCCGCTCTGCGGGCTCAGAGGTAGCGGCACATTCATCGATTCCAAAAAAAAAAAAAAAGGCCCATAAAACTACAAGTGCTGCGCGCGCTGGAGCGCAGCTGCGGAGCGCGCGGTGCACCTGTTAACAGGAGCTCTGTGGCGCAAAGTCGGGTCTCTCCCCTGCGTGAGAGGATGGATGTGAAGCAGACATGGGCACTTGGGTGACTGAATGTGGGGAGGGTTCAACTTACGCTGCTGTTCCGTCCTGACCAGTACACCACGGCGTGGTTGTGCGCAGAGTCCCCCGTCAGCGCGAAAGTGCTGCTGCTCAGCGGGTTACTCGCTCCGCCGTCCTCCCTGCTCCAGCGGAGCTCGGGTCTGCCCATTCTGTGCCCGTCCAGCGCGGGGCCCCGCTCCCCCGGCGCGCCCACATCCGCGCCACCGAACTCTGCCAACTCCGGACCGCTCCTCTTGGCTCTCAGGAGCGCACTGTCCGCGCTCCCCGCCGCCCCCGATCCCCGATCCCTGCCGGACCCGAGGGCAGCATCCTGTGGAGCAACTTCCTCCAAACTGCCGTCCTCGGCTCTGAACTCCACTTGGACGCTCCTCAGGCTCTCCTCTGTCAGCTGTAATTCCTCCTGCTGCAGCCGAACCGGAGACGGGCAACGGGCACAAGTGATCCCCGCCTCTGCGTGCTGCAACGCGGCGATCATCACCCAGATGCCCAGAGATAAGTGCCAGTCTGGGCGCGCGCCAGCCCGAGCCTCCATCGCTGGCAGAGATGTGGGTGAGGGACGGCTGGAGACCTGATCCGGCACCTGAACGCGCCTCGCCCGGGTCGATGCGGATCTGAGAAGGAAACGCGCTCCTCAGCGAAACTGTGCACGTCCGAGGAGGTTTGGTGGGGAAAGCCACGGCTCAGAGGGAGGAGCTGAACCACAGCCAGCTGCGAGCGAGCGCCCGGAAGAGACAGTGCGCGTGCGCGTGCGGGTAGAGTACCACGGAGGGAGAGAGAGGAGCTGTCCGTGGTGCTGAATCTTTGAAGTTCTTCAACAAAAACGCACACGATTTATTTTAAAGAAGCTTTTAAAAGTTATAGTTTAAGAAATCTAAAACATTTGAAACTCAAAGCAGAAAACTCACAACTTTAAAGACAAAAACACACAAGTTTAAGGTGGAGAAAGTGGGCGTGGTTTGTTCTACAGGTGCGAGGTGCCAAAGTAACTAAATGCGTTTTTAAATTACAAGTAACTTGGGTTCGTATATTTAATTAATTTCATGAATTTATCTCTTAAAGTAGCAGACAGAAATAACTTTAATTCATATTTTTTGATTTACATTTTTAACAATAAGTTGACCTTTACTTTCTAAGAATAAAAAACTTAATTAAGGTTTCAAGCCAAAGATTTCTGCGTTTAGATTTGTTTTGTTAAAAATGTTATCTTTTGACCTTTGAAAGACATTTTTTTATGTTCAACATTTACATACAGTGGTTCTTCATGCATGACCTCTTTAAAAAGTTATTATTTTTATTTCTTTTTGACTGAGTTTATTTTCTACAGTTCAATTCTCAACTTTGGTCAATTTTCTGTTGAAAGGAGCTTCTGACTGCAGGACGGCTCCTGATCAGAAACTGAATTGTAACTAATATTGAAATTGCTCATCAAACTCGAATTGACAGTTATTCAATTAGCAATTAGAAAGTCAGGAAGATGACAGTATATTCTTTATTTTTTAAATACATTTTGATATGTATGTAACTGTCATTTTCATTTTTTTTCAGTTTCAAATTGCTTGAAATTAAACAATTAATCAATTAACTGTTATTACTTGAATGCATGTGTGTGTCTGTGCGGAAAACGACAAATAAACTAGGAAAAATATTACATTTTAGGGGTGTAACAAGTGGTTTTAACAATGATTTAATTCATATAGTGGTTGTTGTTAACATTTTATTAATAATTTATTGCTGCCATTACATGTGTGGTGCCTGCTGTGATGGCACTTGGTCATGTTTACATGGTTGTAATATAAACCTATACTGTACCTAAAAGAAAAAAAAAATATTTTAAATATTTATTATCTATTTATCTCATTTTGTTAGAACTTTTAATGATGGAGTTCAACTCGATTCTGCCTCAGATTGGATCTCAGGGGGAAAAAAAAAATTGACTCATCGATTAATCGTTAACCCCCTGTTATCATACCACGAGAAACAAACAGTGATGTCAGACTTAAGTTGCGCCCCCCCACCCCCACCCACTAAGTAAGATGATGCATGGATGATCTGGATTCAGGAAATTGAGATTTTTCAGAGCTTCAATGTTTTAAAATTCATAATAAGGTAATTTGCCTTAAAACTGGATTTTATTACACATTTATTACAAGTTCGTGCACTTAAAGGCATAATCCTTTCTAAGAGAGAAATAATAATAATAATAATAGTAGTTTTTCATCTAGAGTTCTCGGTTGATGATTTTCCTTCAAGGAGAAAATCAACCCGCTGTTGTTTTTCTGCTCTCCAACCCTCCCGTGGGTGGAGGCGCAGCCGGAGTGACAGTGTGGGGGTGGGGGTGCCTGGAGGATGCGCAGCAGTCACTGTCGGACTGGGAGGAATTGTTGGCGGAGAGTTGCAGCACTCCGCGGGGAGAAATAGCGCAGCGCCCGGAGGCGTGTGAGATGGGCTGGGGGGCTGGGGGGAAGAGAGATGAGATACTAGTACAAAAAAAAAAAAAAAAAATAGAAAAGAAAGAAAGAAGTAGCGGAGTGTCTGCTCTGCAACAGCCCCTCCTTCATTAACGCAGCGGCGTTTGCTGTCCGTGGCTGTCGAGCCGGCCGCCCACAAACTGCAGATCGAGGAAAACTCCAGGGATTCTGCTGGAGTTCTCCCACATCCCCAACAGATGAGAGCGGGAGAACGACAGCTGCAGAACGCGCGGTTTGATGCCACAGACGCAGAACCTGAACGCAGCTTCACAACACAGTTCTGGCATGAAGAAAGTGCAGAGAAAACCCACTGAATGCAACAAAACTAAACATTTTTCTGCAAAAACATCTGATTTCTGATATATTTTATTTAAAAATTCACCTTCCTAAAGTTTGTGATCAGCTAAAATGATGACCATCAAAGCAAATGAGTTTTATTTTATTTTACCCGAAATGCAGAATCCGAATTCTGTTTTCATTTAGAGAATTTATGACTCAAAATCAGCTGGATCAAATCAGATAACAACCAGAGGCAATTTGTTTCAAGTGTTTATGAAAAATGTCTGGGAGGTGAACCTTTATCGATTCCATTTATTGCTTAAAGACCCTTTGATGACAATTGTATTTTTGATGTTTTTAACCCTTGTGCTCTCTTCTGGGGTCCAGATGACCCCACCGTTATGTTGACGTGTGATCCCTCCCAGGACAAAGTTGGACTAGATTTCATGTCTGCCACAGACACCAGAGACGATAAAAAAAATTGTAAAGAAAAAAAAAGTTCAGTGTGCCATCTAGTGGGGTCCAGAAAACCCCACTTTTAACGTAAACATGCATAGCACAAGCATATCCTTGTAGCATTTTTCTGACGATAATAAACATATATTAAGAAAAGTAAGATTAATATGGCATTTCTTAGTAATTCTCTATTTATGTCGTTGTAAATCCGGAGAAATTAAATCCGGACAAGCTCCCTGCTCCGCTCCATTCGGATGCATCTACCTTTAGACAATGAACAGCTTTTGTTTTCCTTATCTGAACTGGCATTTGGATCAAAACGCTGCATAGCTTTGATACTGCTAGCTTTTTTTTCCTGCACCTTTAATGTTGGGATGGGGTTGTGAGGGGCTGTACGCTAGCGGAAGCTAGCACATACACAGACGGTTCATGGGAAATGGGGCAGGCTTGCTTTGCACTAACAGTCCCGCTTCCAACTCAGAAGCAAATTACTACTGATCTCCTGCAAAAACTGTCATAGAAAAAATATATATATATATATATATATATATATATATTTTAATTTTGACTAAACACGCCATAATCCTGATGAAAAGAAAGATTGAAAGGGAGGCTTTTACTGAACTGCTTAAAGGGTAACAAACAGGGTAGTTGGAGGCTGACTCCACCCACAGCTGAAATTTGAAAATCCAGTCAGAGGGGTGGAGCTGCAGATCATGACTGGGACTTACTGACCAATAACAAAATGCAAATGTAACATATCATTCCAACCTGTAGCACACCGGCAGTTCTTGACTTTTTTTTTTGGAATCATACACGTTTATTTTGAATTGTCAAAAATTTGGCAATGACCACTTTTAAAGCCCCATTTATAGAAATCAACAGCCAAAAAAAGTTGGTAACCCTTCAAGGTCATCAAATAGATTCTGTCAGATTTAAAGTCGGGTTTATTTGAGTAGAACCTTTAACACAGCCTATTAAACAAAGGGATAAATAAATACCATAAACAAACAAACAAAAATGAGATAAGAGAATATTGAAAATCCAATCAGATAAATACACAAACACAGAAAACAAAGCATCTGCACAAACCCTAAGGCATTAAAGGGCTTTTGTCTCTGCAGCAAAGATTCAAAGTGTACAAAGACAGTGTGATGCCTCGAGGAAGGTTCTGGAAAACCTTGGCTCTGATGCTTTCAGCTTATGGACAGGGGACATTCCCCCACAAGATTATTTTGTAGTAAAAGAACATTTTGATAAAACAAATTGAAACAACTGAGTGGGATACAGAAACACAAAACAACAATGAAGTCACATGTTAGGAATTGGTTCCCTATAGGACTCTGTTGGATTCCTGGTTGTAGTGGAACAGAATTTGTGGTTTAATTTGTTTTGCTTCTGGATAATTTATCAGAAATGTTTGTTTTCAAGGGGAATTCATAAATTAGTCCTTGTACACAACAGTTTGCAAGAAAATCCTTAATAATTTTACTACAAATGTAAAAATCAAATCAATGAATGTGTTCTGTGTTTAACCTGAAGCACACGCATGACCTCTGAATTGTTAGGGTTGTGAAACCATCAAGAGACCTTTAATTAACTGTCTAGATTCACTCATTTAATCTGTTAGGTCTCACTGAGAGATAGAGCAGCATGTCATCTGCATAGGTGATTATACACATAATAACATGCATAAGAGTCTCATGAGTCAACAGAACAGAAATGTGACAATAATAGCTGCATTTATAACCTGGTTTCGGTGGAAAGTCTGGCAACTCGTGGCATCCATTTATAAGTTTACATGGAGAACAATGACCATGTCTTCAGAGACGTTATTATAACTTTTTTTGGCAGCTTCTATCTTTTGGTAGACCCGTATTATCATCAAACCTGGCCTTGAATCAAGTGTTCAAGGATATTTAAGATCTTTAGTTAGAAGCATTCATATTTTTTGTTTTTTTGCAAATTATGAAGATTTGCAGCTTCACCAGTAAAGAACTAAACAGACAAAAAGTGATGGAAGCAATTCTCTACTTTAGCCTTTATTAGGATCAAGAAAACAACATTAAAAACTTTTTTTTGTTTATTTATTTTTTTGCAAAGAACGTCCAACAATTATCGCAATGGCGTAACCTACGTTCTCAACCTCCAAATTAATTCTTCTTAGTGGTGAAAACCAAACATTACAGCAAAGTTTACATTGAGACTCGAATTACATTTTCAATTCAAGTGCTAGAGCTAAAATATCTCCAGTGTTACTCATGTTGAAAAATTAGCACAAAAAATATAAACTCTCACCTTTTTTGCCTTTTGGCAGACCAAAACATCAGTGTTATTGTCTTTTAATAGCTGGATCCATTGATTTGAGTTACTGACTCCACAACTTCTATGAATATATGTGGAATTTCTCATGTAGATACCTGTCTATGGTAGTGTGAATCTCATTTCTGTCAGTTTTACTTGTTGATCTCTTAGATCACTAGAAGAACTCCCTGCTGGAAGACTCATCACTCCTTACACGAGTCTCCTTTTGGCCTTTTCCATCAGATGTGTCACTTTATGGATGTTTTTCTCCCATTATTGACCCCTGGATGCCCCCATAGCTTGTGTCAATTTCCTGTGAGATTCTGTCAGCCAAACTGCATTACTCAGACATGTCCAGTATCTTTTTCTAACTCATCTGTCTTTGTTTGTCATACTTGACTTACCCAGATATTCTGACATTTTTTGAACCTGCTCTGTTTTAGGATGGAAAACCAAATGGCCAGGACTGATTTTGTTATAACTCAAATTCATAGTTACTCAATTTTTATACTTTTTGATTAGTCTGACTAGTAATCTGTCAGCATTTGGGAAGAGATTCTCCCTGTTTTCTTGTTAAAGCATCTGTTTTGTACAACGATGGACAGAATAGTTCAACAATAGTTCTCTGCATGTGAACTCTGTGCCATTGTCAGATGCGATACACTTCACCCTTCCTTAGGGACCAACATCCACTGGAAATGCCTCTATTGGTGCAGTGAATCACTTTTTATCTTCAAAAAATGAACAGTAATAATCATCAGTGAACGATTGCTCATATTTGTATCCATTGACACATTTAATAGTGTTGGAGCTGCTAAATTTACATAGAAATCTCCTCTTTTTCAAGTTTGCACAAACTTTCCCTGCAAAAACTCTTGCAAAAGTCTTCCTGCTTTGCTTTTAATCTGCGTTTTACTACCCATATTTTCAATCAAAGCACATCTTTCAGGCTGCAGTAACTCAAAATCCTATTCCATATTTTGAAATCATGACAGGTGTTGCACTTATCACTTTCCCTTCTCTACTTTTTGCGAGAAATATAACTTTCAGGACTCATAAATATGAAAGTTTATGGAGTATTTGTAGGTTAACATGTCCTGTCCTTATTTAAGGGTGACTTATGTGGTGGCTGACTTCACAAAGAGAACGCCCTTTGGTTGGGTTGGCATCTCAGTGTTGGGTTTTGTCAATCAGGAAAACTTCAGTATCCCCTCTTTGCTGAGCGACATCTTTGTTTTGGGTCCCATCTGATGATTCCACACAGTTTGAAAGTTTTATCAAAGTTTGTAAACTTTGCGACACGGCTAAAAATGTGTGAAGTAGCTCCAGTATCGACCATCAGGCCTCTCTACCTAATGCTGCACTCTGGCTGCTGCTGTTGCTGAATTTTGATGTCTATGTCCTCGATCCTGAAGGTGGAATCTGCAGCTCCAGATCTGTTGCCTGCATGAAATAACATTTTCAGCACCCTAATGTTTAATAATTTAAGAGAAATTGAAAGATGAAGCCCCACTGCAATACTTTCCCTCTGCAGAGCACTTCATATACATTAAGCTTTGTCAAATTAGATTGTCAGTCTGGATTTACCAGCAGAAGTCATGATTTAAAAGAGGAACCACACGTCTGTGTCAGGTGAGAAGGGTTTGCTTTTACTATAATATTTTTTTGAGGAGATAAGTAAAGGTTGAACCACATATAAACATATGAATGTCATCCATTCGTTAACATTGGACTCACTTGAATTAATATTTGTACTTTGTGGTTGTGAACGTCTCAAACAAGTGAAAACGTCTCAGATCACTTGCTAATGTATTCTGGCATGGTTCACTTCAGTGTAAATGCAGAGCCAAAAAGTGAACCCAGTGATGTGAATTAAGGACACACAGTGTGCTAAAATGTTTAAAAATAAAAAAAAAAATAACAGACTATAATCCCTGAAAAAAATTGTTAAAATATTTTAAAAGTTAATGTAGTATTAAGAGGAGTTCCAGGCAGTATTGCTACATGATAATCAGAGGAGCAGCACACTTGGTCATAGCAAGTTTAAAGTCCCACACCAATCACTATATTGCAAAATCATACAAATACAAGTTAGAAATAAAGTAAATGTTAAAAGAAAAAACCCTCAAATGTCTTTACTTGTATGTCATTTAAAAAAAGTAACTTATAACTATCCAAAAAGATTTTGCTCTCCATAGAAAATATCCTATATATATATATATTTTGTAGTGATGGTCACAGACACATCGGCTTTGCTGTCAGATCTGGCAGTGCAAGGAACTGTGGGATATAATTACCTTTGCCTGTCTGGGCGGATTGAGGTTTAGGTGAGTATTTTGTCAATGTGTCTGACTGTTTTACTCTGTTTTCCCATTAGTTATTTGACCCTGTTATGAAGTCATTCTAACTGATCTCTCGGCTTCCATAATTGTAGTGTTGCTTCAATATTTCATCAAGATAATATCGGGCTAATAATAATAATAATAATAATCTGAAGGGCTGGATATAATTACTCTGGGGGCCAGATCACTTTGACATATGTGCTTTAAAGAAATGTTTTTATGATAAAATGAGGTAAAACACTCAGATTGTTGTGGTTGCTTGTCTCAAAATAGGTTTTTCATGACTGATAAACCACATATTTAAATAGTCAGTTTTTTTTCACATTGTTTACTAGTTTAAGCTTCTATGTACTCCCCTTTCTTCCCATTTATTCTTTAGATTTATCATGTATGACTATTTTTTTTAATTTAACTTTTATTTTACCTGGTGGAAAAAACCCATTGAGATCAGGATCTCTTTTACAAGGGTGACCTGGCCAAGAGGTCAGCAGCACATGTTCCAAAAATATAGTTACAGTATAAGGAAAAAAATAGATAAATAAGATAAGCTGTGAAACTGTGAAAAGTACAAGATTTAAAGCTAGAGTGTAACAAAGTGACAGGGCAGGGTCATAAATCTAAATAGACAATTTGAAGGTGCAAAAGTTGAGCAGCATTACATTGGATGGAGTTGAGCAGTGATGCTTTGGATGACTAAATATAATTTGTTCTAATAAAGTGATGTACTTGGCCATCCATCCACCGTTCGATTGCTTAAGCGGAGCAGGACGCTTGTGCCTCCCCCCAGAACATTCTCTACGTCACAAATGCAACCTGTTTTCTGATCCTGATTCACAACAATTTGAGTTAAAAAAATGCTCTGAAATGCAATTCTAAGTTTTTATTCATGTCCATCAGCATGAGAAAAATACCGCTAGAACATAATTTTTATCAGTGAGTCTTTAAGAATTGAACACTTGGTATATATTGACTTTTTAAGTACAAACCACCTATTGGTCACCTAATGAACTGAACTAGATGGGTCTCAAAGAGGAAAGAATATTTCACCTTTTTACAAAAATGTTCAGTAAATCCAGGTGGGATTTTTAACCTGTTTTTATAAGTTGTTTAGCAACAATTTAGACTTTCTGACCAATCGTAAAGTGAAAGTCACAGACGGACAAGCAGCAAAAACTGTGAGGCTGAGAGACATTTTGCTTCTCACAGGGTAAGAATTTCTCTTAACCCTCCACCCTACTCACTGAAGCCTGATATTTTGGTTTGTGTGACATTTACAAATCTAATTTACCCAAAAAAGCCATTTGTAACCTGATTACTTAGCCGCATTTAAACCTAATTTATTACTACCTCAGAAAGAAACCAGTTTTTTGTTAACATCAGAGCATTTAGAAAGGTTTAGACACAAATCCACCAAATTGATTCACAAATAAAACACAAATGTGTTAAAGTCTTGAGTCATTTTATCAGAAAAATAATAAAAATCTTGTTTTCCAGCATTTTGTTGAGGCAGAGCAGCTAATCCACAGAGACGGTCACATCAGAAAAACCCTGCAGTTCACATCAACACTGAGCAGCAAGTGAACACTCGGAGACACGTAATGAAATTTTAATGAAACTTAATGTAACTTCTCATCTCTGGTGATGCTGCCATTCATCAATTACCACAGCGTCCTAATGGAGTGGAAATTATTAATCCTTTTTAACAATAAATCAAATGAAATCTTACAAATCAATCAAAATCAGAGTAAGATGTATTCGTTATCTTTGCGGAAGACGACGGAGCGTGGCGCGGTTTTGTCTGAGAGCCGTCTCCGAGGGAGCCGGGGAGGGGATGCTGATTGGAGAGCACCCTTTAACTGGATAAAGTGTCCTTGAGCAAGACATTAAAGGCCTCCATGAAGCAAAGCAGATCAGAGGCTGACCCTCCCTCTCCTGCAGAGCGGCAGACCAAAATGATAAAGTATCACATTTTACAATGATATGTTATTATAATAACGCTAAAGAGAAGCACTTAGGCTGTCATCGTGTCTTCCAACCACTTTGTTCAGAGGAATTACTGGTGGGTGTTAATTGGAATGTAAACCTCTGCTGAGACATGCTTTAGAAACAATATGGAGAAAAAGTATTTATTTAGAAAAAAAAAGCTGAAGACTTTTAAACTGTCTGACAAAAGTCTAGCCAAACCTCACCAGAGTGAAGCAATTAATTCCGCAAAGCAAACATTGAAACAGTCACGGGGTCACCAAAGAAAAAGAATTAAATAAAGCTACAACACGTTGTTATATTTCCTGTTCATTTTTCATGAACATTTTTTGTACTTCAACAGTTTTTAAGAGGTTCTTTCACCTCAGTCTTTACTGTTTAGATTGGATGAATGAACAGACTCTTAATATAACATTTTTTAATAAACTGTGTTTTTGGTGTTTTTAAAAGTTAAGATTTAGTAGTGTTTCTTTATTCAAATCGGGGTGAATCAGGAGCAGCCAAAACATTTGGGAAAAGCTTGTAGTTAGACAAACTCCAGTCGGAACGCCACAAACTTCCTGCTCCGCTCCATTCCGATGTGTTCACTTGCAGACAAATTGATATTTGAAGGTCTTTGTTTTCCTGGTTTGAGCTGGTATCTGGGTCACAACTGTACAACTTACATAAGGATAATTAAACAACCACCGGTAATGCTTCTAAAATAGATCAAAAGATGATCAGAGTTCTACTTTTAAACCAATATGCTGTTATTTTGGTTTTGCTTAGCTACACTTACATCACATTTATTTATTTTTATTAACCTTTATTTAACCAGGATTTCCCATTGAGATTTAGGAATCTCTAAAAGAGATTTCTGGAGGGAGAAAAGGGAGTTCTGGCCAAGAGGTGAAAAAAAAAACAAACAAAAAAAAACAGTTACTGTTAGAAAATGAAAACATTTCATTTAAAAACAGTTGCAAATAAAAACTATCATTTTATGTCAGAAAAAACAATGCTCAGTCAGAAGTCAAGAATTGTTTTCTGTATCTTAGATTAGTAATATTTATTGCTTGGGTTAAAGAAAAGTTTAAATAATATGGACTTTGGTTTTTTAAATGTTCTGCTATAGAACCCATGTTAATAAATGCGTCTTCACATGTATGTTTTATGTAAATCTGCGAGCAGAATAGAATAGAATAGAATAGAATAGAATAAATAGAATAGATGCACTGCCAAATTCCAGAAAGTTTCCTTACAGTTTCGCGTTCAGAAAAAGTTCAACATAATAACACAATGTAACGGTACTATTTAAGGCCAGATTAAAACACAACACAGAAAAAAAATAAACATTGACAATTCTACTCTGATACTAGTCCACTTCTTGCACAAATTTGCCCATTTGTTGCACATATTAGTCAATTTATTGCACAAGTTAGCCCACTTATTGCACAGCTAATTTTTCTTGTGTGTATTATGTTTATTGAATTTGGTGATGTTTTTTTTGTTTGTTTGTGTTGTGATTGTGCTGTACCGCCGTCCTGAACAGTTTAGAGTGTGTGTTGGCTCTTCTTTAAACAGTGGGAGTTGTGCAGTTCAAGTAGAGAGGGGAGAGGACAGCCGATGATGTTCTGGGCCGAGTCTGTGACCCTTTGGAGAACTTTCTTCTGAGCTGCTGGTGAACCACATGCCAACACAGTAGGTAGGCCAGGATGGGTTCTAAACTGGCATTGGTAAAATCTATGGCAGATGTGGTTCTTCTACAGCGCCCTGAGGAAGTAGAGTCCCTACTGGGCTGGTTCAGCAGCTCAGAAGTGTTTGTGCTTCAAATTAAGCTCTTCTAAATCTGGACTCCTTGAAATCTAAAATTTACAACCCTCTATACCAGAGGTCTGCAACATGTGGCTCTTTATTGTAGCTCTTTATCTTTAAGGAAAAATGCAATGACTGAATAAATAAGAAATTCATTATTTGAGTTTTATTGTTTCTGTTTAGATTTTTAACATGTTAAGCATTTAAGTAAAACAAGTGGAATTTATTTTCAAAAGTTCTGTAAAGATTGTGTTTAAAATTTGTATTTTTAACTTATAGTTGGTCAAATAAAAGTATTTATAATTTTAGTAAATACACTAAAGTGGTTAAAGTTTTGAACAAATGTGGTTTTAAAGGATTGAAAATAATTTAGAGTTGTCTGTTTTCAAGAAAAAGCTCAGGTTATTCTACATTTTTTGAGATTTTTTTTTTTTTTTTTTTAATAAATAGATTCTACTAAAATATTTATGATTGAGATTAAATGGAATAAAGCACACCAAAACCCTAATGATAAAAAATATCATGCTTTAGCATTTTTAATTTTAAAAAAGCTGCTGCAGAAGGATGACCTCCTTTGAGACAGAGTGGGTTTTATTTTCAAAGGAACCAGTGTGCGCTGCTTTGAAAAGTAAAATAAGTTACAACTGGTTTATAAAGAAACATTTAAAGACAGTGTTGTAAAAGCATAGATATTGTTCATTTTTAAACAATAGAATGGGACTTTGTGGGTCTCGTTGGGCTCTGGTCTGTAAGAATCTACATTAAGCTCTTTTAGTTTAAAGTTTGCAGACCCCAACTCTATACGTGTTCCCTGTTGATGGAAAGCGCAGATATAGTCGTTCAGTGATCAGCTCTTTTGTCTTTGAAATGTTAAGGAGCCGGTTGTTCTCCTCTATACCATCTCGACAGCCACTCCACTTCATCCCTGTAGGCCCGCTAGTCTCCTTCAGTGACGAGTCCCACCACTGTGGTGTCATCTGCAATACTTCCCAATCGTGTTACTGTGGTAGCAGAGTCATGAGTGTAGAGAGGATTCAACACACAGCCTTGTGGGGAGGCAGTGCTTCAGGTGAAGGGTCGTGAATGTCTATTTTAATCCATGTACAGATTAAGGCGCGGTGCTGCCAAATACTGAGCCAACCTTCCACCAGAGGCAACGTGGGGTTCAGCGTCTTGCCCAAGGGCACTTTGACGCATGGCTGGGTAAGGCGGGAATCGGACACGCATTCTTCTGATCAGAGGTCGACCGCCCGACCGCTGCACCACGGCCACCCCCTGATGCTGACTTGTACTGATGTGTCAGCGGTCCAAAACAATTCCTTGCTCCTTTCGTTGTGTTTGCTAATAAATCTCCTTCAAAAAGAGGAAACACACCGGTGTCGACGACCACCTCTGACCAGAAGAAGACCCATCTCCCCCGATAGGTCAACCAATCGGTGGAGACGGTTTCTCCCTGAGTCAGACAGGAGGAAAAACAAGAGAAGCGAAGGGAAGCACTTTTGAGAAAATGTAACATTGATATTTCGGTTTAACAAATTAACATTTTAGAAAAACAAATGTAAAACATAACATATTCTAACTCAATCTCAATTATTTTATTTCGTTTTTTGGTTCTTGGAAATCAGCTCCTGATCTATTAGCCACAGACTTCAAACCTACCACATTAGTATGCTTTCTATTGAAAAACTTAAGACTTGAAGGTCAATGTAAAAAAAAAAAGAAAATTCAATACATACAGTCTTATTTTGAACTTTTTCTTGGCCATTGTTTGACACAAATAAGTTGCAAATTCGCAGAAAAGTGTAAGTGAATGACCCCAGTGACTTTTAGTTTTCTCTAAGTGTTTCATGTCACTGAAAGCCCGGTAATCATGGAAAGCATTTCAAAGAACATGAGACTTTAATGGCTTTACATAAAAGCTCAAGCCAGCACCTCTATTTATTTAATTCAGAAAAAAAAGAAAAAGGGAATAAATTTGTTCCTGCATGCTGCCCTGCTTAGCTCCGGTATCCTTCACAGTACAAAAAAAAAAAAATAGAATTCATTCAGTGAAGTAAAAAAAAAAAAAAAAACTCAAAGAGATGGAAGAGAAGATGCATCATTAGCTGAGACTCTGACTCTTAAGGATTGATGAGCAAACAAGCAGGATGGAGCTGACTCAATCGCAGGTTTCTGAGGTTTTTTTTATGGGAGTGATATCTCCGACATCACAGTGCACGTATGAACTGAACTTTACAGCATTTTCATTCACAAGCAGTATCAAAGGCTCTTTGAAGGACGATGTGAACCACCGATTACTGTTCCCAACTGGCAGGTGGAACGTAAACAAAAGCAATTCCAACTGTTTTCATTAAAGGGTTTACATGTTGGACAAACATCTCCCAATCAGGTTTTTAGAGAAGAATTTAAAAAGCGATGACTCCTAATTGTGTTAGAGGGATGAACCTGTTGCAGCCCAGTGGAATGCAACTCTCGTGCGACAGCTAACTACAAATGGAATTTCCAGAATGTCGGGTGTTCTCGATTTTCCAGGGATGAACGCTGGAGATCCTACACTGGTGGTGGAGTCGTCCTGCTCAGCAGAGACGGCAGGAAAGATCAGGACCTTCTGTCTTCGAGAGTGAGTTATAGATCCCCCCCCCCTCATCTGAGCAGACATGTCCTTGACACAGGCAGACATGATGACAACATTGTGTCGCCTGGTGGTAAAGTCAGATGGAGCTTTGTGTCATCTTCATGAAAAACTATGTGAAGGAAGGAAGAAGGTCAGAGATGGGGTTTAGAACAGAACTTGTGTCACTCAAGAACTCCTAATAGGGTTTCACAGCTTCCAAAGCTCACGTTGGGTCGGCGAGAGCCAAACCTTTACCAAAGAAAAAACACAAGTTTGGACCACACAATCCCTGTTGCTTGGATTAACTTAACTTAAATAACTAGAGTTGACGAGAAAAAACTGTATTGATCCCACAAAGGTGAAATGGCCTTGATGTCATAGCACTATCAATAAATGGATAAAATTCACATTAAAAAAAAAAAAATCCTGTGATTCTTTGCCTGGTCATACAATTAACTAAATTCCAACAGATTCTATGGCTGAGAAAAGCAGCTTTGTGCCGATCCGCAACACTTTACAGAAGTGGAGTGTTTACACCAGTGTTTGCCGAATCTTGCTCTAGTTCTACCAGCCTTTGCACTCCTGTTATAAAATCAATAATATGAGCACTTTATGAAAACTTTATTCTACAATTTCTTTATTATGACTGGCTAAATGATGTAATTAGCTATAGTAAATTGGTGGTAAAAATATGTGGCTACTTGACCTTCAGAACCTCAAGGGGAAAATGTGAAAAAAGATGTATTTAAATGTATTTCTGTTCTATGTTAATTTTTTTGTCAAATAGTTCATAGATGATTCATAATTGATTTTTTTAAAAATTCTGATTATTGATCGGTATATGCTCTGATCAAATCTGAAATAGTGTTACGTTTACTTACACATCGTTTGATTTATTGTTACTTAAGGATTCTTAATTACCTGAATCTGTGTTATTACAGTATAAATATCTGATTCTAAGCTATGAACCGGATATTCATAATTCATATTAAAAAAAAAGGTTAGGCAGAGCCAGGGTGAAATTATATAAATTGGTTTCCTCCCACTCCCTTTCAAGCATTCTATAACTTGTTGCCTAGTTATCCCACGACTGACAAATCTTTGTACGTATGTAAACCTCTGTTGATTGTATTACACATGTATTAGTCTTGATTTGACTTTTTCAAGTAATCCATTTCAAGTCAAATTTGAATTCATAATAGCATGTATCAAATTTCATTTAAAGAATGGAGGCTGATTAGCTGGCCCTGACACATTTTCCCTTCACCAAATCTGCCCTTCTATTCCAAAAAGTGTGCTTCATATAAGCCGCAGTGAAGGAAACTAAATCAGTCATTGAGAGAACTTTTTTTCTGAAATTAAATAAAAAAATAAAATAAAAATAATTTCTATAAATGATGAAACCATCAAAACCAAAAATGATCAAAATCTAAATACATTTGAAGAAAATAAAGATGTACAAATTGAAATATTAACTTGAGTTTAAAGTGATGGTTTAAATGTTCATGCTTTTTACAAAGAATTCTTCAAATAGTTGACTAATTTGTTGCCATTGGCAACAACACTATAAAGATGTGTTCCTTTTTTTATTCAGTAAATTTCAAATTATATAAAATTAAAATAACAAAATGAAATTTTATTTTTACTATCTGATTCCAAAATTTTTTTATTTTCTAATTCATCTAACTTTTTGTTATTCTGCTTTTTTCTTTTTGTTTTATTAATAATTGTAGAGTTTTCTTCATTTCTTTATTGAACTCTTGTAGTTCCCATTTATAAACCTTGAAATAAAATAAACTCAATGACGACGTGAGACTGTTTTACGCGTTAGAATGGATGCCATCTTTAATGAACGGTAAAACAACCGTATGGCTCCGCCGTCCATGCATTTATAAAGAAAGCGGAAAATTTCCTCAACAAAACAAAATATTTCCTGTTTCCAAACTAAAGTTACTGACTTCAAAATAAAAGCATAAATTGTTCTTCATATTTAAAAATGTAACATCGCTGGCAATAAACAAAAAATGTGTTGCATAAATGGCGCTTATAATAATATTTTGAATAATATTACTATTTTCAAATCCAAGCTTTGAGAGTCATTTTTTCTTTGGTTTGGACTCTTAACTCCACATTTCCTCGTCATTAAAGTTGAATTTCTCCATATTTTGGTGAAAAGCATCACCCTAACACAACATATTTTCAGTTAATATGTTGCAGTATTTCCACAGGAAGTTTTTGCCCCAAACTTTTGGAGAATTCTTTTTTTTTTGCATATGGAACTCGACATGAGTGAAAAACATTTGAAACCGGATTCTTAATTATTCTGCACTTGTTACATTGTCCTGAGAAGAGGCTCTCTGGGTTGCATTCCTGCAGGTTAGCTGCTCTCCTGCTTCTCTAAAATGTGTCAAGACACCATTCAGGCTTTCGCTGAACCGAGGGTTTTGAAATGGAAATCCTGTTTGGAAAAGATCCTTTCCGAGTTTCGGATGGATCGTCTGCATGTGTGGAATGACAGTGAATCTGAGCCCGTTCCTATGCTCCTGTTTGATGCAGCAGTGTTTTTTTCCTATTTACCTGACTTGACAAAGGCCCGGTTCGGGTATCCACAGGTTTGAACTGCTTTCCTGATGTATCACCTGTCTGACAGTCACAAAGCAGCTTTGATTCTCCTCATATTGAATAATGCAAAACTGACAACGAGTCAGTTAAGTCTCAGGAGGGATCGCACACAGAAACAGCGAATGTCCCAGCAGCTATGGGGGTGAAAAACCTTCATGAAGCAAAAGTATCTTTCAGTCTGTCTGAGACGTCAGATTCATTTTACTGTCGAGGATCATTCTAGAAGTCTGGATTTATTTTAAGAAACGCTTTAAATTTTAAACTAATTTAATTCTTCTAAATAATCAAAGTGAGTTTCATCTTTAAGCTTCTAAATTCCATAATTTTTGATATTTGTTAGTTTGGTGAAAAAAATATATAAATGTTTAGACAAATTCCCCACCAAACCTCACATGCTAATAATTTCAGTAAATAAAACATTTTAGGTTAATTTTTTTTTTTTAGATAATTAAGTTTTGTCATACATATTTAGAATTTTAACATTTCAGATGACATAGAACAATAATTGTAAGAATAGTTCATTGTTAGAATACAATTAAAACACATATAGATTTATTTAAAAAAATAGAATCTACACCGATGTTGTCATGTTTATATTTGATAATAAAAAAGAGAAAATGAACAAAGTTCCCCAAAGTCATAAAAATATAAAAAGCCATCTTTGATTTGATTTATTGCTTATTTGACCCAGCATGCCTTTTGTTTTGATACTAACTTATGTACTGTGATTAAAAGTACAAGTTTTACAAAAAATATATATTATTTCATTTATTATAATTAGGGCTGGGTTGATAAAACTGATGATTCGATTTGAATCTATTTAAGCTCAATAGATAAATAATCAATTAAAAAAAATTCAATTGATTTACCACATACAGCTAAAGTCTGCTAGATTGATGCTAACGTTTAATGAAACTTCCCATAGAACGGCTAATGCTAAAGCTTGTTTTACCTAGACACACATTGCTGACTAAATGAGCATCTATTTTTTTTAAAGTGACCATTTGTGGTCTAAAACACAGTTTTTTGCTAATTCTTTCTCCTTCTTCTGGAATAAGGTGTAATTCTACAGCGCAATCGCCACCTAGTGGCTACGCTGAAACGCCCTCCAGGAGAAGCAGAACAATGTTTACAACGTTCATGATCTGAACATTTTTGTTAGAACTTCTCCTTTTGAGAATCCGTGTAACACTGTATACTTTAACAATCTCATTATTTCACTAATAAATTTTACAGTATGTGAACTGTATCATATTAATGTAAATATATTCAAAAGCTGTAGTAGATTATGCATGTATTTCTAAACAAATGTGTTAAAATGTGTGAACTACGGTATGTAAACTCAAAATTGAATTGAATTGAATTGAAAGAATCAGAATAAAAATAAAATCGAATTGATCCAGGCTCTGGTGAACTGAATAAAATAGTTTCTGGAAATTATTATCAATAGCACCAATTACTAGTTCTATCACAAACAGGCATAACAGAGAACTTAAGACCATTTAGATCATAAAAAATCTACCATGAAGTCTGTCTGCTCTGTGGCTAAGATTGTCCATCTGAGAGAAATTTGAACAATCCAGGAGCTGCTCAACAAAACACAAAAAAAAAATTTAATCTACAATACAGTTCACTTCTCCTGGATTAAATATGGCAATCAAATGTGAAAAAAATGTCAAAAGGTGACGCAGACAAGGTACAGACAGAAGAAGTAAACACCGCCGACTGCCCGGTGTCTGTGTCAGCGGTCCCCGAGCCCAGATGGTAAAAGGAGTGTTGAGCGGAGCCGGGGACAGTGAGCAATCAGCCCCCCGTTGGGTCATCAACACGGTGCGGTACAAATGGCTTCCTGTAAGAAGCCCCCAGATGTTGAATGGAAAACTTCACCTGAAAAGCCAGAAGATTTCTGCAAGAATGTCCTCTGAGTGGACCAAACCACTCAATGTCTGCCGTACAGAAATCGGAAACTTTAAAGTGCCCCAAAGACAACAGACAGGTTGGTTCACAAACACTTTGTCATTGAATTTTACTGAAATCTGAAAACGATGTATCCTTGCAGTGCTTTGTCAAGTCCAGTATAGTGACATTTATAATGAAGGTTTTCTCAAGTGTTTCGTTCTTAATCATTCCTGAAGCTTCTGAAGGCCTAAACTTCCTCTTTTATTTATTTTTTTTTTAACAGAAATTTTCCACCCAGATACATTTCAGATTAGTTAACATGCCTTTAAGTTTTTTGTGTGTTTCTGTGATTTTTTTTTACCTAAAATTTATAAAAGTCTTATCAAGAGTGAATATGCTCACCCGTTGCTGTTAAGCTCCAAAAACCCTGGGAAACTTTTTTATATTTTTAATGATGTTCAATAGATAACTAACTTCATCACACAACCTTGAAAAGACGCAATGAAAAAAGAAATAAAGTTATAAGTTATACTGGTTTTTATGATTTAAGATTCTAAATTGTTTTTTTTTCCTCATGAAACATTTATGTGTATAGAAATTAGTTTATTTTTGTATTGATTTACCTTCTGGCTGTCTATAGCATGCACACTGAACGCCTATTAAGCGAAAATATGGGTGTTTAAACCTTCAGATTTGAGCGTTTTGCGCTTGTTTACTTTTTATTTTCTTGGTTTAATTGAATGCTTACAGTCTTTACCCCATTGAAGGGGCTTCATCATACTTTTACCAAGTAGATTAAAAATTCTAAGGTATTTTCACCATTACAAAATTTGGTAAAGTGATCAAGAATTCGTAAACACATCTGCTATGGAGCGGAAGCAGCCATTTCTATAGAAGATAAATCTTCAGTCATTTAAGGTGGAGTGATCCTGTTGGAAACCAGATTAAACTTATTGAGCTTTATCTTCTTTTTCTGAATGTATTCCTTTAATTCTATTCTGTTTGTTGTAACTGTGTTTACCCACAATATATTTAACCAAGTGTGTTTTTTTTCCTCTTTCACATCACTAATTCCAGGCATATCTCTCCAAACTTTACAAAAAGAAACAAATACTTCAGATCCACAGAGAAAACAAAATACAAACAATGACGTTTCAGTTCAAGTTAGTTTAGAGGCTTTTTTTTTTTTCTTACCTGCTGCAGCTTTAAAACTAATTTTCTTTTGTTGAGTCAAAAAACATGTTTTAGCAACCAAAAAAAAATATTTTAGCAAAATAATTGTGACTAATAAATAAACAAAGTGAGTTGACAAGCAAAGAATCAAAAGCTGCATAAGAGTGATGCTATTTTATGCCAAAGTGTTCAACTGACCACATTGTTGTACAGGACGTCACTGACCCCGCTGCTGGAAAGGATAACATAGAAAAAGTTTTTCTTTTTTTTTTTTATTCCAGTGAGTCGAGCCTAAATAAAGTTTTCCATGGAGGAAATGGCTCGTCTTATTGGTGTTGTAGCCTTCATTTAGATCCAAACAGTAGACATGTTTGTATCCGTCTGCTCTTGTTACATTGGTTTGTTTTACTGTTTCCTGCATTTGAACCAAATTCTACAGAAATCTGTTATAATTTGCAACGTTTCGCTTCCTGGTTTCTTAAGTTTTTTTTTAAGATTTATGTTTGGGATCTGATTAATTTCCTCTCAATTTCCATTACAGTATTTTTTTTCTCTGCGCCAGGATGTTGTTTTTTTATTCCTTAATATCTTTCAATTTTGTTCCAGCAATTGCATGCTTTTGGAAATAGGTTTGCTGTTGAGCATGTTGTTTGTTTAGCATCTTTCCTCCTCCCTTAAATTTCTTATGATCTCCCACGGTGACCTCCACACATGGACTCTAGTCTGCAGAGCAAGTCACAGTTTCCACCATCTCCAAAGCCAGTGTGATACCGAATCTATCTCAGTTCTACAGAAAGGGGGAGAAAAGGCCTAATACTGACGTGATCTAACTATGTTATCAACATATGGGGTGCCGCTTGTAAATCAGAGAAGTAAGATTTTGAGATAAATGTTTTCAGATATTTAGCGTGTTTTAGGAGAGAATAAAACAGGTTTTGCTTTTCAAATGCATATTCTCACCCTATGAATTACATTTAGAATGGATCCAAATATATATTATTAACATAAAAGTAAATATATAGTCAAAAATTGAAATTTTTTTTTACTAAATATTTAGCTCCAGACTAAATATTTTGATCCAAGCTAAATATTTAGTTGTTCCTTTTTCCTACATATTTATTTCTTAATTAAATATTTAGATCTAAGCTAAATATTTGGTTCTTAAATAAAAATTTTGTTTGGAAAAATAAATATTTAGATCAGATGTAAATATTTAATGATAAACTAAATATTTAGTTACAAAACTTAAATACTTAGTTTGTAGGCTAAATATATAATTTTAAAATAAATATTTAGCCTAAAATAAATATATAGTTGGTTAACTAAATATTTAGTTATTAAATGTTACATGTATAAATATATTAATTTATAGGATGAGAATATGCATCTGAGAAAAAAAAAAATGTTTTTTTTTATTTCTTTTTATTTTACTTCTCTGATTTACTAACGGCGCTGCATATAAATGTATAACTTTATATTTCTTATTTTGAAAGTGTTTCCCTGTTTTTTATTTAATTATTTTTTAAATTATGATTATTGAGCTGTTAGCCAATATCAAAAATCCTACGTTGTTCTTTAAAACAAAATAAATAAGTAAAAAATATAAATAGTTTTACAAGATGTATAATCAAGTTCATTTAAGAAGAAAAGTTGTTACTTAGTTAATAGCACTTAAGCAGTTTTTCATTTTCTATGGATTTTGGCTTCATAATCAAGCTTGTTTGAGCTGGAAGTTTTAGCTTCCTTTTTTTTTTTTTTTTTTTTACCTTTCATGTTAATGTCAATCTTTGGATTCTGTAGGCTTATTGGATGAAAAGATTGCCTTGTCCAATCAGAGGCAGTGACGTGTCTTGTTTAGATTTCTCAGAAAGTCAAGCAAGGAAGAAACACTTAAACTTTGACTTAAATTCAAATAAATGGATGCAGAGTGTCGGGCTACTTTGTTTTTGACAATACAATACATGTAAGTACTAGCTTGATAGTGTAATGTAGTTAAACTATACACTTGTCACAGAATATAGATGCTAATAATTAATAGCCTTAGCATGCTAGCTATGAAACAAATTTTTGGATAAGCTCTCACATGTCAAGAGTGAAGATTCTAAATAAATGAATTTGAATAAAATGTTTGAAGACTAAAGGATAGTTTTAGTCAGTGGACCAGAAAAATTAATCCTGCTTGGACTTTGTTGGTCAACTTTTTGAAGCACTCCGAAAGAGATTGATGGCTATCCAGAAGCGGGCCTGTGCTCCTCCTCCACTCGTGTTCCTTCCTCCTTTGCAACCCAGCTCTGCTAACCACCTCGTGTTGAAGCCCGCCGAAACATCTACCATCTACCATCTACCATCTACTTAGCTGAAGGAGTCGTGAGTACGTACGTGTTTTATTTTATCTGCTTGCTCTGTAAGTGAAGGAGCCATTTTGTTTTAGGCCACAATAAACTTGGGGTGCTAAATTCTGCTGAATACATTTCCTTTTATTATTCTTTACCCTGAAGTTTTATCCTTTATTTTAATCCAAAATTTCTTATATTTATTTTTTTCAAAAAGACATTCAAGTTAGTACAATTATTTTATCTATGAAAATTTGTTGTTAGTAGATTTGTATTTTTAATTTACTGATCTTTTTCCAGCTAAGTGGAGGCATTGTCAATATTAACATTAAATTATAATCAGTCCAAAATTATTAATAATTGGAAACTTCAAACCACAACTTGTGTCTTTTGTTTACTAAATCTAAAATTAGAAGTACCCATGACCCCACCAAAAAAAACCTTCAAAAGTGCAGTTTTAATCTTAAATTCCTTTTATAATTTTCCTCCATCACAAGAATAAATCTACAAGAAAATGTTAGAAACTCCAAAAAGACCATTTTTCATTGGAGTTGGTCATCAAAGAAAAAGCTTTAATTGTGTTTTGATGAATTAAAAATGCATTTTTAACAAGTTTCGTGTAAGAAATAATCGAAGGAAAATGCAGACCCTTCCTGTTTAGTCTTCTATGTGCATAAATAAAACATGTTCAGATAAAACAAAGCATTGACATATACAGTGAATTAAAAGGAATCACGAGAGAAAACGTAACAGTAAACACTCCCAAAGCCAGGGCATAAACCAAACGTGTGACATTTGGAAGAGGCTTCAGAGGGTTTTGGGGGCACATTAAGATAAAAAGGTCAAACTACGACGGAAAGTCCTTGGACACGCAACTGTAATTGACCTTTTCCTATGATAGTAGGGAACTGATTGGCATATTTTCCTAGTGGGGCAGGGTTTCATTCTCCACTTTTCAGAAATAATTAGGTAAGTTGCTTAGGGAATCATCAAGATTGAGGTGCAAAGGAGATTCTTCTTTTTGTGTGCAGCTTGAGGTCACTTATCTTAAGTGGATGTGCTTTGTTGAGTTTTTCATCCGTAATCTGGCTGCTGCTGTGGATTACTTTTGTCTTTTAAGTGTTGCTGCAGAGAAACAATAGATTTATGCTCAAACTACAGTGGGATAAAAAGATTGTCTATACTTCAGATGTTCTCTCAACTCTTCATACCAACCCTGATCTCCTGATCCGGCACTGTTTCCTCTGCATTATTTACTTTTCAATGCCTGTAACCTAGCAACCCCCCATGACAAGCATCGCTGAATTACTGCTGTTTGAACTGAAGACGTCTTCTCGTGGACTCAAATTAGCCATAGATGTTCAAAGTTTAGCAGACTGAGAAGTGAGTCAGAGTCGACCAGCTGTCGCTCCGGCGTGCGGCACGTTTTCTCTGTGAGGAAGACACAGATCGGATCAAACTGGAGCGCTGGCGGAGATTACAAGAGCAAAAAAAATACCAGGAAGTTTGTTCTGCTTTGAGGACAAGTAACACAAATAGCAGTAGTAGAAGATGTTGATCTGCACCTTCTGCTGCACATGCTTATCCACAGGCGTGGGCATCACTGCCAAAACACCGAACCTCAAAATCACAATTTGCTTCAATTTCCGATTTATGCTGTTCTATTCAGTATTGATGTATTCGACCATTTTATTCTAAAATAAATAAATAACAATTGAAATAAACTTATCAAAGGTAAAACTATCCTTTTTGTTTTTCCCTAAAGTCTTAACATTAATCTTATGGGTTTTGAATTTTGTTTCTTCCTTGACCATGTTTTGGATTTTCCCCTCTGTGTATCTCAGAATCAGCCTTTCTAGATTTAAACTTTGGAGCAGCCCACTATTCCCCCTCTCAGATCCTCCCCTGTTTCTGCTCTCCTAGAAATGGATCCCCTCGTTGGACTATCCCATTCCTCGTTCCTGTATCCCTGCTCTCCCACTGGGCCTCTCTTCCCTCTGTCAAAGTCTCAGTTTCCTCCTCCAAACCACCTCATCACACTTTCTGAAGTCACTGTTCATCAGACTGAGAAATTCTCTGCACCATCTGAGGATCAACCATTCCTTTTTCTGGGACCAAGTTTGCATTTTAGCTTCTGAAACAGATTATGTTGAGAAAAAATGCAATTATCTCAGTAAAATGTAAACACAGAACACAAAGAGGATTTCCCAAATGTAATTTTATCATATTTTATTTTACTATTATATACTTTTTGAATTCAGATACTTAGAAAGAAATGTGAGAAAGGACTCATGCACAGTAATCACATGATTAGGCAGGACTGCAACACATTCAGCGAGTTTAAACAACATATTCTCAAGTGACATTAGAGAATATAAGTATAAAATAACTTTAATTTTCACTGTCTACAAATCTATGCACACACCAGGAATGTGTGGCACATTCCAGAACGCCCTGAATGAGGATGTTTTTAGCTTATGGTGTTCACACTGGAATGATTCCACCCAATACTGGTGTATGAGGCTTTCTGCAAGATGTTGAAGTGGTGCAATCTGGGAAATAATTTCTTTCACAGGTCTACTCCACCATAGAAAAGACTTGGTGTTTTATACTTACATCCAAACCAAAGTTAAAATTCTTTCTTCATTATCGATTTTTCAAAAGTTTGGCACTTCAGTGTTTTGTTATTCATTCATCTCTACCAAATCCTGACAGTCGGCATGGATCCCAAAAACCTGGTAAACCTCATCAGATTTAACTCATTGAAGAAATGACTAATTCTATTGATAGAAAAAAATGAAAAATAAATAAAAGTGGTAACTATATGGCATTTCTGGATAGAACTTTCCTGGATACAAAAACCACATACTTCAGTAATCCATTTGTGAAGAGTAGTCTTCATAAATTAAGATACTTTCTGTGTGGTGTACCACAAGGCTCAGTTCTGGATCCTAATTATTTAAGATATAGATCATTAACTTGTATATATCATCAAAAATATTCAAATTGATAAATTCCGCTGGATCAAACATTCTTGGTTTAACACAGCTAAGGACTGAAGCTGTTATCATAGATAATAAATTAAACTAAATATATAGAAGTGATTATTTCCCAAGTTTCCCAAAGTATTTCAGTGTTGACTGAACCAATCATTTTCTCAGCAAAAAGCCTCTTCATATTTATCTCTTAAGACATCACTATAGCTACTAAACTGCTGAAGTAACATATACCAGTTAATTCTGAAAAAAAGAGCAATAAAAAGAAATTAGTGTTCATTTCAGTGAACACAAAACCATTTTCTGTCAAACCTAAAATACGTCAATGTTCTGATGTGCTAGAATCTGAGACACCATTTCTGCAGCTTAATGCAAATTGCTGCCAATTCACTTACAACAGAAAGTCCTTCGAAAAAAAAGGGGTTATAAATTAAGGTGAACACCGAGTTTTTAAAATGGGAACAGTTAGACCTCATTTAAAAGATTTAGTATCACAGTAACTGGAGACAAAATTTGAAATAAACTTGACCCAGAAATAAAACAATGTCCAAGTGAAGTTAGCTCAAAGGAATACACAAACAAAAGCTGCTTATTTTATAAATATTGTGATGAATTTTTCTGGTTACATACATTAGTATTTTGTAATGATTGCAATAATAATCATAAAATCATGGAATGGTGATATTATTCATAAAAACGATGATTATTATGATGGTGTAGATTGTGGAGGTAATTATAATAATGGATCTTTGCTGTTATTGTATGGAAGGACGGCATAACAATAATGAGGCCAATAATATGAATGGAAACAATAGTGGCATGATTTTCTTTTATTATTGTTTTGTTTGTGAACCTCTATAAACACGGGCTGTACAGTGGGGTAGTGACCAGCATTCTCACCTGACCACACCAAGGTTCAAATCCCAGCTGGGACCTTCCTAAGTGGAGTTGACATGTTCTCCCTTTGGATGCCTGGATTTTTTTAAACAAGTCTTTGAATTTTTGAGTGCCTGGATTTTTTCCTAGAAAATTCAGCGTCTTCCCACCATCTAACAACAGGCTTCATAGGTTCATTGGTTATTTTCAATTGTCCCTTGGTATGAATATCAGTGTCTATAGTTCTGTGACCCTGAAATGAACTGGCAACCTGACGAGGGCAAACCCCATCTTTACTGAAGAGTGGCTAGAATAGGCTCCAGCAACCCTGGTGCTATACGTTCACACAGGAATGTGTTGTTCATTTGTAATAAACAATATGCAACTTATCAAACGTTCATTCAGCTCATGGTGTTCACACTGGACAAGCAGGGAGGGGCTTCTTCTTCTGTTTCGATCTATTGTTTACTTTTCAGGCAATGAGTCTGCCATATTTAGTGATATGATCAGGGGCGGAGCTACAGGGGGACAATGGGGACACCCCCCCCAAAAAAAAAAAAAAAAAGCCAATGGCTGCGCCCCCACACACGCACACAATTTTTGAATCAATTTTGGTATCCATATTCACAAAGATTGAAAAATCACTGAACAAATGTTAGAAACATGTATTTTTGATACTTCCATTTCTAATATCCTTTCACTCTGCTCACATTTACGATAATCTTTACGATAGTCTTTTACACCATAAACCCCCCCCATGTAAAATGTTCTAGCTCCGTCCCGGATATGGCTTTATATATCTTAAATAATTCAGTCTATTCAGTCTTCTTGTAAAACTATGTCTGCATAAATGTACTTTTTATTGTAATACGACATATTTTCATTTCTTAAAAATCCTTTTTAACACAATGTCAGCGTCACCACTAAAAAAATTCTCAAAATTTACACATTTACACTGCCTTTTTATTGAATTGAAACCCAGGGTGTTTGTAGATTAAAAGGGATTTAGCTAATTTGTAAATTAAATGAATAAAATTGAATTATATAAGGTACATTGGTGTTATTATAATAGTGTTCGTTTTAAAATTGTACAATGTTTACATAAAGTCAGATGTAGACTTAAATTACATTTAAAAGTTTTTTTCAAATTAATTTAACATCTTCAAAAAAAATATATGAAGTCAATCAAACCTTGAAATATCAGGATGAAGTTCTTTTCTGCTTGAAGAGACTCTCCTGAGAACCGGACCAAAAAGATAAAGAGACAGCTGGGGCTGTCACTTCTGCGAAATTCAAAAACATTTTAGCAGAGTTGCATCATTATTCCTGCATCATTAATTTCCCAACAAAAAGTCGTTAAAAAGCAATCAGTGTCTCATTTCTTGTGTAAAAATGAAAGGAATCAGATATAACCTGTTTAGTTTGCTAATGCTTTAATACATTTTTTCACTGAATTCTATTGAAAAAGTAGGAGGGGTTTTTATGTATGTGAACAGGCTAGTACCATCTTCATATACATTGCAAACTCACAATTTAAAAAAAAAAAATAATAATAAAGTAAGTTGCCTTTTTACTTTTTTTTTTGCTTAATCTTGATGACAAACATTTTATTTATGTATATATAAAGTAATTCAAGACACCAGCCAGCACAGTTAGGAGCCAGTCAGTGATAACCCTTTAATACCAGAGATTCAGCTCCAGTGTTGTCTTTGGAAACCGAAACTGTTCAACCATTGACACAATAGACCAAATACTCTGTTGTTTCAATAGAACAATGGATTCTGAAGCAGCCCTCTGCAGAAGTGCAACACTTTATAGTAGTAAAGTGCTTTTGTAATAACATAAATGAGCTGTCTTTTGGTTGTTTTTTTTTTTTTGTTTTTTTTTTACAGAAATATGCAATGTGCGACAGAATCGGCTGATTTGAGGTGAATCGGGTAAACGGTCAAAGATTTGCTGAGGGTCAAAGAGTGTGCGGGATTTTTATGTCACTGGAAACATCTCCGATGTTAAAGGGTTAAAAAAGCTGATGAAAACGTGTCTGCAAGCTCTTACCTTGAATGTCTGGGACTCTTGACTCTCGCTTAAGTAAGTCTGTTTTTACCCATGACTCTATCTTTAACTGTGTTGTCTATTTTCTGCTGTTGTGTCACTAAGCCTGCGTGGAGGAAAATGTATTTTCCAGCTCTAATAACATAATTCTGCACTGACAGATCGTCTGAATATTCCCTGAATTGTTGAGATCACACGTTGGTCATAAAATAGGACTTTTTTCCTACAAAATATTCATAAAAAGTCTTCGACATTGGAAGTCAACTTATATTATTCTTGATAAAATCCAAAGATTCAAGTCTAATTCACAAAACACCGACTCTTCGTCATGCAGTCATCTTCTGGGGTGGAAGAACCCGTGATTTATGAAGCTTTAAAGTAATATAGACATGCAGAAACTTTGATATGTTTCTCAAAGTCTGCAGGACACTTTGTCTTTAGCTGCGTTGCTTCTTGACCGGGTTTGAAAAGTCTTATAAATAAACGTATACCTCTGAGCATGAAATTCCTGTGGTAGCACTAACCCTGTTTGAAAGACTGGCTTCCTTTTTACACCAGGAATGGTGTCATCTGCTGCTTTTCTCTTTGTTCTTTTCATAGTTCTGGATCCACAACAGTTATAACAGTCTCTGCCTTCATGACTCTGTTGAAAAGTCTCGGCTCGGTAGTTTCTGTGGAGAGAGGCCTGGATTCCACCCCTGAATGTGATGTAGCACAGCTTACTCATGCTTGTTTGCCACTTCTTTTACTTGTTCTATCTGATGTAATATTTATGCTGAGGTTTCTTACATTCCTGAAACTTTAATGTTGCTTCTCATTGGAAAGTCAATTTAGATAAAGGTTTGATTGTAGTAGTGTGAGATCCAGAAGTGGGGCAGCACAACCACGGAAAAGAGAAAACGACTTCCTTTTGTGTTTCTTTTTTCCTTTATTCAGTTCTTTGACTTTTTAAATCCAGGTTCATGTTTGTTTGGTATTTTATTTCCTCCTTTAGTGTAAAGTCACGTACCACTTTGTTTGTCTGTGTGCTTCCTGCAGTATTTAGATGCTTTACTTTTATTTTTAACAGACCGTCCCCATGTCCCATTTCCCTGTTATGTCATACTCTGTTGGTTTCTTGTCAGTTTATGTTTTTGTTTATTGTGTCAGTTTAGTCAATTTTGGATTTCTTCTGTCAAACTAATGCATTTTTAGGCTCTTTGCCATCTGGCAGCTTCCTAAGTCCTTTGGTTCCTCCATGTTACTTAACTCTAGTGAATGACAATTCCCAGGTAGCAAAGAGCACAGCTGCTGAGACAAAGCCACACGTCAGCCAGGATGACCTTAATCTGCTCTGTGTTTGGTTCAACTCTGGTCCGTGAAACCTCAGCCATAATCCATGCCAGAACAAGGCCATAATTGTTCTACGGTGGCTGAGAAGGCTCTATGTGCTGCAGTTTTCCACAACGCACATGCTCTACATGGAACCTTAACATTCACATCCGTTTGATATCGGAAAAACTTTTAACACAGTGGAACTGCAACAATAATAATAAAAAAAGTTTGATCCCCATATGTACCTCTAAACCCGGGGTCGGCAACCTTTAACAGTAAAAGAGCCATTTGGGCTTGTTTTCTACTGATCAAATAGAAGGAGCCGCATTGACTTGCATTAGCCTTTAAGAAATTTGGATTTGCATTTATAACCTTCTTTTTTTTATATAAATATGAATAATGTCTATTTTAGGCTCCAACAAAAGCAATAAAATATATATAAAAAGAAACTAATAAAGGAAAATTGGATTTTTTTTACCTTTCTAACTTTAGTAGCAAAAAAGCAAGCTTGTTGCTTAATTACTAGCTGAACTTCAAATGAGCATAACAATCCTCTGTAAATTGAATGAGCTTCAAATTTCAGCATGTTGCTGAAATAAAAGCTAAACTCAAAATTAACCTAAACCCCCCAGCAGATAACAAATTCGCTAAAAATGTTAGGAAATTGCTAAACAAAAAAAACTAATTAGAGGCTAAATTTGCCAAAAAAAAAAAAAAAAAGCTAGCTTGTTGCTTAATTACTAGCTGAACTCCAAAATAGCCTAAAATTCCTCATTAAACTAACTTAGTCAAAATTGTTAGCATGTTGCTAAAATAGAAATTCTAAATTATTAAAAAAAAAAAATTCAGTAGATGACAAATTAGCTGAAAATCATCAGCATTTAACCAAATTATTTGCTAAACTCCAAATTAGCATAAAATACTTCAGTAAACTAAATTAGTCAAAAACGGTAGTATGTTGCTAAAATAATAGCCAATCTCCATTTTTTTTTTTTAATTACCATTTTATTTTTCTTCAGCCAGAGAGCCATTAAAGAGAAAAAAGAGCCACAATTGGCTCTGGAGCTGCAGGTTGCAGACCCCTGCTCTAAATTAACAGTTAAGGGGAAAGTTAAGTATTAAGTGTGATGACACTATAACAGGAAAATGGCTGCACCAAGACAATTCTTTCACTATATGTTTGACAGTGTGCTAAATATGGGAAGATTAACTTGTTTTGTTTCTTTTAACTACTTCAATCGTTCGCACAATCAATGAGACGTACAGAGAAAAGCATTTTTAGCCATTATGGAGCACTGTGTTAAAGTGATGCACGACAATGCTTTGATATTATTGTCCAGGTGTTGCATAATGCCACTTTGTGCCACTTACAGGAGCAACACCTGGAAACTTGCATTAGGAAGTGCTCCATATCGACGTCTCGCATCCTTATGCCACACTTGAATTGTTGGATGGCATAAAGTGCTGCTAATGGCAGAGCCGGTTAGGTCGATATGGCGTTGACAGCACCTCAGTAATTCCAAGACTTACATATTGACGAATTGCAGTTGATGCTGAGAAGAAAACGAAGAAGACAGAGCATTGTTATTTCTTGGGTGGCATCTTTTCTAAAATTATGTAAATTGAAAAGATCATAATGTGTGCTCAAAATCTAAGTTGGAAATGACCATCGGCGTAGAATGCCCCACTTTTTATGTACAACCGGGTGATCCGTGGCACTTGATACGAACAGTCGTCGTTCTGAGACATTTACACATTGTCCAAGTAGAACTACTGGCGATCTGAATGCCTCTGCCAAGCAGTCGTCCAATTTCGTAAAGACGTAGCTGCATTTATAACCATACCAATTATTATAAACTAAATAAAGCTAATTTTGAAGATTCTGTCTATTTCCTTCCATAACAGCCGTTTTTGTGACCATACCATTAACAAACTAAACATCATTTAGTTTTTTTAAGACATTAAAATTTCACATGTTGTTTCACATGGAAACTGCTGCATCTTTCCTCTTAAACGACTTAGAAGAGTTTGAAAGAATTCTTCCGCTGCAGATTTGAAGTCCTGGATCCAGCACCATGAGGTGAGCGGTTGCAGTATCGATTACCACTCTAATTCAAAATAGAGAGTGACAGTGGAGGCAGCTGCTGGATCCTCTGATGGCTGAGTCAGTGCCTTGTCACTGTCACTGCAGCGTTAGCCGCTGGCAGGTTTGTTCCCCCATCAGTGGATAAGGATATCTATCTTCCCACCTCAGGGTCCTGGGCAGGCGGCGGGGCTCTCTGGACAGCTTTACTGAATGTAAACAGGGCACTTTAGGCAACCCGCCTCTCGATCTCGATGCATTATTTAGCCATACTTCACAGGCACTTTTGGTGCTGGAAATTGGGGGCAGTACTTTGAACCCTGACAGTTTCTTGTGTGTGTAATAAATTATATGAACTTCCCACTGAGTCCAGAATCCCAGTTTAGGGGGAAAGAGAGTATGTTGTGAGAGAACGCTGCAGCAGGTCAGAGGAAGATGGACAACCAGCGATGGAGAAACCTAGATTCAAGAAATACAAATGAAACCCCATTTAAAAAGCAATGAAAAGAATATTTGTTGTGTGATATGTGTGTGTAATAAAGGCTGAAATTTAATTTCCAGATTTATTATGAATCAAATCATAAGTAATTATTTGAATATTTGTAAATCTTTAAACATCTTATAAATCTTTATATCTGTAAACATCAGTGAGACTGTGTTCTAATAGAAAGTAAATTATCTATGACAAGTTTTGTCAGATACCAAATAATTTTACTATTATTTGTGAGGATTGTGCTTTTTTTGTCAGTTATATTGTATTGAGTCTGCTTAATTTTCAGGTTTTGATTGCCTCCCCCGTACTACTACTAATTGCCCCCAGCTGCCTTGATATAAGTTGATGTATTGCAGGATGTATACTTTTTTAGAATTATTTCCATCCCTCTGTTAATCTCTTAGCTCATGGTTTTGTTCAAGATTATTTATTAAATGTTTCAATTTCTGCCACAATCAGTCACTTTCTGATGATTTCATTTTTTTAATGGTGAAAATACAGCTGCTTTTTGAACGATTTAGTGCTGCAAGGGAACTAAAAATAAAATCAATACTGTTTGGTGACCCAGCTGTTGCAACTCTCCTTGATCAGAATCCTGATCTCCTGAAGTCCAACTGACGTGAAACCTGCAGCAGATCTGGCGTATTTGACCAAAATGATTGTTCCCTTGCAAGTGGACTCTGGTATAGCTCGTATAGCTAGTATAGTGTGAATCATCTTAACTATTCTGTTATCCAAGGCATGTTTACATTAAACGTGGGCTCATCTGGATCCCACAAGGAACTGTTTTTCCAAAGATTTTTTTATCTTCACTGGTGTCTGGCAGACATAAAATGCTGTCCACCTTTGTCATTGGGGGAATCACACATCAATATAAAGGTGGGGTCATCTGGACCCTATAAGAGAGCGCAAGGGTTAAGAGGAGTGAACCAAAGGGAGTAACCTACAGCATCATTTTCTTTACTCTATAAGCAAAAACTGGTCAATTTATTAACACGCTTTCACTATTTCATTATTCACACGCTGTAGTCAACTGAAGGTTAAAATTAATCATGTTCGTAGACTGTCTGTGTGTTTTCTGTCCCATCCTCCTAAAGCTGTCAAGTAAGGCCAAAAATAGTGCTAATCTGAGTGTTCACATAACTAAAGAAAAGAATGCATGCCACAAAGAAAAAACACAAGATCCGTATGTGGAAAGGCAACACTCCACCTCTCTTCTTTACAGAGTCACAGGACTGACTGTCCAGGTCCGAGTTCTGGACAGGTCTCTGCGCTGCACTTTTGATTGGTCTGTAGGACTAGCACTGAAAGAAAAGGAAAATATTAGCAACAATAAATTGGTAAAACTTTCTTTTTTGTGGACCATTTAAAAGGAAACCCTATTAATTATCACCTGAACACAGGCAATGAAGGGGTACTTACCAAATCCCTGTAGTTGTGATCTTGGTGTTTGGCAAGACTTGACAGCACATCACTGGTGCAGAGCAGAAGGTGTGCCAGACAGGAGAACAAAGTGACGACCAGGGATGGGAAACACTGCCTTAACGGGATTCCAACTCATTCATCTGCTCCAGTGGCTTTATAAAATACTTATGCAGTTCACAGCACTGGTGACGGAGCCTTAATAACCACCTGATGAATTGATAAAGAGAGAATGAATAATTGAATCAAAGACGGAGTGAAACATTAACTAGAATAATTCTATTCTAACATAAAATTCCAGCAGAGGAATAAGAAAAAAATAGGTGGGCCACTTTTTTTTTTTTTATCTCTGAGTTCTATAAAAAGATGTTTTTGTTCCTCAGAAGATAGAAGAGGCAAACTGAAAACGTACAGTGTCCTCTGAATCAATGATCTGCTTCCTCCTTTGGGAGAACAGACCAACAAACAAGTCTACACGAGTGACCAAAAGGTTTTCTGCACCCTTTTCTGAATTGTCCCACCCCCCACCCCTCTGAACCAGATATTCCTGGTAGGTTGAAATTGTTTTAAAAGTGGGAACAGGTTCGACAGGCAGGGGGCCTGAAACTGCGAGGGAGATTAAAGCAGCAATCGCTGCCGGACTGAGCTGGAGGCTGGAGAAAGGAAGCAGGAATTTCCATTTTTCAATTTCTTATCACCCACCTCCTTTTTATTTTCCAATCCGAAGTTACCCCTACTTTCTGTGAGAGCCGTTGATGGCAGTTTGAATTCACACAAGCCAACATGCATATCATGTGAAGTGTGTAATTAAGTGGTGATCGAAGGAGCCCACCCAATGCAAAGATCCCTGAAAGCTGCCCTCCCCTATTTATATGCAGGTATAAATATTAATGCAGATCTGCTGCCACTAAAGAGCAGATACTGAAATGTGACAGAAACTCAGTCCAGTATTTAAGTGAAGGGGACAGACACTTGCAGAAATGACCAAAGTTTGGGAACTTTTGAAGAAATTTGCCTCATTTCTTTCATAAATGTCATGAAGTTTACTCTGTCCACCTTATATCCGGTCTGAATATGCATTATCCTTTAATACATGTTCACACACCAGCCAATTAGAAAAAAAAAAAATCACATCTCAAAAAAAGCACAAATTTGAGTTAAAAATGCATAAAAGATTTTTATCAAAAAGCATTACACTCATACAGTTTTCATGAACAGGAAACCATTGTACGTCAATAAGATCATCAATCATGACTCTAAACACATTTTTCCCCATTATTAACATAGAAGAGAATGTTAAGTCCCTTGAGGTAAACCCGGCTTGAGTCTAGGGGGAAGGGACAAAGCGGACATTCACCAGAACTGGACACCAATGACAATGGAACACAGTTTATTAAAATAACCACCTGTATCCTGATATGAAGATCAAATAATTAGTGAGAAACAGAGTTGGAACCATGGCCAAAATTAAAATAAGTCAGGGAGACTGCTGACTAGGGTTGGGCACCGATGGGATCTGATGCAGTTCCGGTGCTACCACGTTCTTTGGTTTCAGTTTCGGTTCCCTTTCGGTGCTTATTGCGGTACTTCAGTAAGAAAAAATAATGCCTTTATCTTCCTAAATCCAAAGCAGAACGGCTTCAAACAAGCGTAGACTCCCTCCTGCCGTGCAGCTGTGCGCACGTAATTAAAGCATAATATAAAACTCCGTCTTAAATAACTTAAGAGTCCTTGAAAATTTTAGCTGCCTGACATTTTTTAAATTAAATCAGGAATGTGGCATTTATGTTTGCAGTGTTTGGCAAAAGCAATATTTTATTTTAATAAAATAAGGTGGAAGATAAATGTCAATCACACGGCTGCAAAGCGCAGCAGATGATGACGACTCGCTGTGGTGGTGGGCGGAGCCGAGCCGAGCTTTCTGCTATTAGCAGCCCAACAAGGAGGAAACGATTCATTGTTTCATTTTGGGATGGGGCTCCAGCGTTGTTTAAAAATTGCGGAAACTCCACTATTCACAGCGAAAGTCCCGCCCACCGACGTTGCGGAAGCCGACCATCTCAAAGTGACACTCCCCCACTTGCTTTCATGCATTTTAGATGTGCGCGCTTGCGCTGTTGGCGGTTTTATATGAGCCCGCCCACGAACACAAGAAAGTAAATAGATAGGCTGAATCGTAAAAAATCAGAAGGGAGTACTACAAGTGATTGACATGTCCACAGACAAATGAAACTTCAATTAAATTTGGAACCGAAATCCGGCACCGTTTGCAGCCACATCTTTCGGTTTCGGTAGAACCGCGCAAATCATAACGGTTCCTACTTGGAACCGAACTTCGGTGCCCAACCCTACTGCTGACCCAGCCATGGTGACCGTCGCTCCCTGCTAAGGGCTGCCTAACAAAACAACCTAAAGAAAAGAAATGAAACAAAGTCCGCAAATCAGAACTACCATGGTCTAAAACCCGACAATCTAAGATTGCTGAGGACAAAAGAAGGAGTAAAAGACACAAAACCAAACCACCACCAAACAACCTAAAGCCCAGCCTGCTGCTGTGCTCCCTTCCTGGCTTGGTGTGGCCTCCTCTGTCTTAACCCTTCCGCGGGGTCCAGATGACTCCAACCATATATTGATGTGTCATTCCTTCCATGACAAATGTGGACAGGATTTTATGTCTGCCATGGACATTAGTGAAACTCAAAAATCAGAGAAAAAAAAAAAAGTTCAGCGCACAGTCTTGTGGGTTCTAGATGACCCACTTTTAATGTAAACAAGTCAAGGAGCGCGGAAGGGGTAAATAGACACCAGGTGGTAATTAAGGGAGATTGGCCACACCTGCTTGGTGAGTCAAAGGAACTTAATGAAACGGAGGCCAGGCAGCAGCAGGACGTTACAGAGAATCTGTCAACAATCTGTCTCCAGTTTTGGGTGAAGTGCAACATTTGGAACTTCTTGGTTTGCATCAACTTAAAGAATCCTCTTCTTGTTCTCTGTTCCTGAGGATGCTCACTGCTCTTCCCCATTGGATGTATTTTTATTGCTCCAGAAGGTCACAGGGAAAGTCACTGGGACTGTTCTTGAGGGGAAGTTTTGATACCCCTTACATCCTTCTGGCTGCAGAAACTCTGAATGTTTTCTTGACTTGTTTCTTTGTTTCTCCATGTCCCCTCCTTGCAAGTGTTCTGTTTTTGGGCATCTGGAATCTGCCCTTTGGGGAGGGGTCCTGTGAGAATTCCGTAGTTTAGTTTGGATTCTGTCATATTTGGTCATGTCCCAAGTTGCTCTTGTCAGTCCCACCAGTTTCATGTTTGTCATAATCCACAGCTGTCTTAAAATTCTGTTAATTGTCCCCAGCCTATTAAGGGATCTAGTTTTCACTTCCTCCTAGTCAGGTCATCTGCTCTGCTCTGTTCAGTCACCATTTTTGCTTGTTCAAGGGTATTTGTCAAGTTTTAGTCACTTTATTAAATGCTTCAGGTTCATGTCATCAAGTTTTGTCTCCTGCATTTGGTCTTTCACCACAAATTCCCCACAATCACCTTTCCCAAAATACTGTTGAGTGAAGGCAGGTACACCTAGGTCACCTGTCTCTCGCTGGGCTACTATGAATCTTGGTTGTGTATATAGACTTTTAAGTACCTGTGACTCTCAAAAATCTGCCAAAATGGGTAAATATGACTTTCTTAAACTATGAAGCTGAACCGATTGATGGATAGGAGCCTCGCAGTGATACAATAGTTTTTGGGGATTTTTTATTTTTGTGAGATGCTGATTTTTCACTGTATAGTCAGTTTTAAAATGAAGACTTTTTTATTTTTCTTCAACCAGAGAGCCATAGTGGAGGGGTAAAACAGCAACATGTGGCTCTGGAGCCTGAAGGTTGCAGATCCCGGTCATAGACTCAAAACCGGTAAAGCAAAACTTATGATTTCAATAATTCCTTAATTGCTCAGCTGCTCTTTTTTTTCATTTGGTTCTCATTGAGCAGAGGCAGACAGAGAACGTCTAGCTGTCTCGTTACATGTCGTGTCTCTGCCATGAGCAGCACTTTTCAAGCTGGTGTCTTCTTCCCACCTCCTTTTGTCAACTTGTGTCATCAGCTGCCTTCCATTATGACACATACTGTCAGGCATCTTTGTACCTGTTTGTTTACAATGCTGTGCTTAACAAAAGTACCCTCTTCATAGAAGTAGTAGACTGATTGTTGAAATGTATTAACCAGTTTACACAAAGTTAATTTGGATCTTCCTCAGCAAAACTTATTTGAATATGGGTTTTGATAAGATGGCTCGTCGGGGAGCACAGCGGGGATTTCATTGTGCCGGAATAGTGATGGCTTCATTTTACTGGCTTTTGAGGGATCAATCTTAATTATGTTGGGTTTTGGTCTTTGATCTGAGTCCTGCTCGTGCCTTTAGGTGTCTTTACACCTAATATTGAGCATTTCTTTCAGAAGTGTACGTGTGTGCTTGTGGTCCGTGTGAGGACCGGGTGTCCCAGTTAAATGAAGGAAAAATAATCTCAAGCTGGTGGATGTTTGTTCAAGCAAATTCAAGGTTATAATAAAACTGCAGTTCAGGTCTGGCCGTTTGGGGGGGCCTGGAGTTTGCAGCACAGCAGGAAAAATGAAAGGTTGATTCAGACTTTGAAGGACTGGATTTTTTTTGTGTAGTTTAGTTGAATCTATTTAGTTAATGACCCATATATCCAAGAACAGAGCAACTAAATTGCAAACTGATTACTATTTTGCTTATTTGCACCACCCTGTACCAAATACATATATTATATAGAATCAACACAAATTATGTAATTAAAAAAAATACAAATATTTAAACAACAATTTTACAACTCTCACAGTCTTCAAAGGTTCACTTTATGCAATGTGCCCAGGCATGTTAAGTCTACATTCATTATGTTTGGACTTTTTGGAAATTCTTGGACATACTGATCGACTATAGGTCCATTAAGTAAACTACCAAGGACTAGCATTACTATTTTTACAGATACTGAAGTAATATTTATTGCCATTGGTTAGAAATCTTGTATGTTTTTATCAGAAATTCTACTTAGTCACCTGAGCCACTTGGGGCAAGAGTGGTTCTGGTGGTTAAGAAGGTCGACCTATGATCAAAGGATTTGCGGCTCGATCCCTGTTCCCTCCAGCCAACTGCCGTGTCCCTCCCACGTGGCCCCACTGGTGTGTCAATGGATATGAATGTCCCGGTGATGGTCAGAGGCGCTGTAGACACATACTGGCAGCCACGCCCCTGTCAGACTGTCCCAGGGCAGCTGTGGTTACATCAATAGCCTACAGTATATAAGATTCATGAAACTATTTTTCTACAACTTTCTCTAATATTTACTTAACATCTCCTTCTTGATAACCCTGTTAAATTAGCAAGTGTTTTTATATCTTTCATTTCTTTATCCAGTGGATTCATATGTTAGGACCGTACACTGAGACGGATCTCTCCGACACTTTTGTTCGACATTTTGGTTTTTTGGATATTGCATGTCCTTTTAAATCAAAGTGACTTTGTCTTTTATTGAATTGAACCTGTAAATTGAGCGGTAACCATGACCTTCGTGCCTTGTACATAAGCTTGAGAATATTATAATCGACTACATCACTAAACGTTTTTTCAGGTGACTGAAGCTTAGTTTTGCTTTTGACTCGGACTTGGCACAGGAGGACAAAGAGTTGAGTTTTACAGTACTTGTGACTTGGTCGCACCTCTATTGAATGCATGTGAAGCTTTGTATATAAAGGGCAAAATTTTGCTTTATTTATTTATTTTAATTCCATTAGCTCAAAAAATACTTTTTAATTACACTTAGTTGTATAGAAGGTGCTCTACAACTAATATTTTGGTAGATTGATTTGTGTTTTGTGCATAAAATCTAATATAGACTCATTTTTGCTGTGACACACGTTAATCCGCTTTGTCACTTTCGGAAATGAAGTTTGTAATCTTCTTCTCTTTAGCTCAGTTCAGACTAAAGGGATTTTTTTATTGAGCCCTTATGAAACAGTGTTTTGTAACCATCTCTAAAGGCTGTGGGGGACCAAAGTTTTCTTTTTTCTTCTTTCTAAATGGTTTTGTGTTTGACACTTCTTCCTTTTGAAAGTATCGGTAAATCTTTTCGGAGTTGCTGTAAAGTTCCAGCTGATGCTCTGGCCTTCCTTGTTCCCTCCAATCATGTTTAAACAATGGCTGTGACTCAATAATGAAGCGTGATGAAGCTTAAGTAATTAGGTGGCAGTGAAAGGCCCTCGTGTAACTTTTCCCAAGCCCTTTAACATAGAGCCCTGACCTTTTTAACCAGCAGATTTAATTGGGCTGGACTAACCTTTCAGAGGATAGATCTACTGTAAAAACCTGCATTCCCGGGTTGCCTCATTAAATCACACACTAACTTTGGAGTGTGACTCTTCCTTGCCCACAGTTTGGGGACACACTGACGCCAGTCAGCAGATCAGGTGAGGAGGAATTTTCAGGTCAGACCAAGTGAGCCGATACTGGAAAGAACTCGGACTCTGTTAAAGTTAGGAGTGAGCAGTTGAAGTCGTCTGTGGCTTCCTTTGCAGACACTGGACCAAAGTAAAGTTTGATCTTCATACGACTGGATGGGAAAGACAATGAGGACAAAGTGACAAAAATTCACAAAAATTAGTGTAAAGTTAAGAAGTATCTGACAAACACTATCAATTTAACCACAAGGGGGCAGAATCCAGTCCGTCCCAAGTCCAGGTCAGGGGTCTGGAACTTGTGGCTCAGGAGCCACATGAGGCTATTTTATATCTCCATTGTGGCTGTTTGGTTAATGTATATGTGTATATATATATATATATATATATCAACCCGGTCTCAGTGAAATGCGATCTATTCCGGTTTGCCCTCCAATACCGTGCATAGATATACACCATCCGACCAACGTGCATAGTATACGCCAAACACGGTTTTTGCGTGCATATGATACGCAGTTGCAGCCCATTCAAAACAACAGGAGCGCTTTTAGTTTCGTTTTGATCACGTGGTCGGATGTTTAGGTTTCTCAGGATCACGTGACTGATCACGTGACTTTTGAGTTTCTGTCCGGCACCGGAGATCCACTCTTTCTGGTGGAAAATCCCTCAGAATAAAATATTTTGTGGACTAATCTTTATTTTGATAATATTCTAGCGAGAAATGTACCCGTTACTATCACGACATGCATTTATTTTGGACATACAGTTCGTAGTTTGTCTGTTTTGTTTGACTTTTCGGGCTCAAAAATCGTAAAACAGCAACGTCTGGGGTGCACGGAACAATCACGGAACCGGACGATCAGCAGGATTTGGGACCCGACCCGCATCGGAGCCGGGTCAAGGTTAGGTTAGGGAAGGTTCGGAGAAACCGCCCGGAACCGTTTTAATCGGGCCCCGAATGACTTCTGTAAAGCTAGAACGTGATCAAACTGACTACTTCCGGTCCAGGAGACGGTCCAAACGTGATCCCGAAACGAAGATTATCAAAATAAAATAATGTTTCTTTAATTTCTGCCTCATAAACAACACAAATGTCGGTTATTTTAAGTGACAATAACGAGGATGCTTTCAGACAAAATAAAGAAAGATAAACACAATTGTGTTATTTTTTACTTTTCATTTTTATTATTATTGTTAATATATTAATATTTTAATATAATAATAATAATTATTATTATTATTAGTGGCAGTAGAAGTAGCAGTATTAATTATTATTGTTTGTTATTATTATTATCATCATTATTGTTATTATGTAAAAAAAATAAAATAAAATGAATGACTTAAACAAAATCCAATGATTCATAAATACATTGTTGATCCACAAGATCAACAGACTCCAAGTTTTAATGATTCTTGAAAGCTGAAAGGGTCAAGAGAGAATCTCACTATTCAGGACAATTCTTTATTCTTTATTAAAATTAATCTATCAGCACTCATCTTCAGCAATCAAATTCAGCTTACAGGATTCACACCAACATTTTCGCTGTGATGCCATTAATATTTAATTCATAATTCTATTAAAAAGTTACAGTTTTAAAGTTTTAATAATGTAGTTCTAGTGTGTTCAATAAATGTTTATCCCTTTGGCCCGAAAACTAAGGCGTGTTTTGGATTTTGGCCCCCTGTGCGACTGAGTTTGACACCCTGGTCTACGCCATTCAAAAAAGCTTAGGATATTTGGAGAATTACGTCAAGTTCACTAGAGATTGGGTTGGGAAGCGATTTTTGGTGTGAGATAAACAGGTTGTTTTGGGGCTGACTATGTAATTGTTTTGATTTGTACATTGTACCAAATGTATGTAAATAATATCCCTAATTTATTGTGAATAGTTACTTTTAACTTCTTATCAGACCACAGGTCAAAGAGATGGGAGGCTTAAACAAATTACTTATTAATAAAATAATGATATAAATGAATAAGCTCTGGTATTGCTAAATTGATAAATGAACAGATGTTTTTTAGATTTTAGAAATTGATAAAGTTGACAGTGCTGTAAAAATTGACAAACTCATTTTCTGAAACTTAATTATTTAGAACTTCAGGATTCTTGTATGCTTGTGTTTAATATAATCTGTTGGTGACAAGGACTTTAGACTCTGCATAGTAACAAGTCCTAGTTTGTACATTTTAAGAAGTTCAGAGGATTGTTCCTAAACAACAATGATCACACATGGATTGTCCTCTCTGAAACTTAGACAAGGTTTATGCAATCTGCATGAATAGACATTAATTGGAGCTTCATAACTTTGTCGACTTTGCTGCTAACAGAGTAAAATTTCAACCCAGTCTCCTCCTAAAATGTGCAGTACATTCTGGGATGTATCATGACTTCTGCGAAGAAATATAGTCTAACTTTCCAGATTTTGAGTACATACTAAAGCTATTTCACATTTTTTAAATGTATAGATGAATTTTGAATTTTACAGAGGTCCCACACTTCAACAGTGATGTATGTATTAATTCTAATGAGAGCGACCCATCAGCAGGTTTTACAGGATCCACGAGCTTAAAGCCCCATCGAGGGTTATCCAGGCTCTTCAGGGTCAGTACTGTTTTGTTTTTTCATATATTTTTCAAATGTAATTAAGTTTATTACAAACAGCAGGTGACCTGTCCCACCTTGAACACTCCACTACTACACGATGCATCACTCTGTTCCCTGCGCTGCTTTGAGACTTTCAAACCAATGCCTCATGTCATCCCAACCGACAGAAGAAAGCTGAAATCAGCTGAACCCAAAGTGAAGACTGTTATGGACGGATGAGTCCAAGATGCAAAATGCAAAGATTGGAACACCTAGATCAGTTTTTGTGAGGACATGCCTGCAGACCAAAACCTTCTGCAAATTCAACAACATCAAACAATGGTTTACAGCTGCTGAGGCAAACACACAAGGACAAGGAAGAGGCCTACAGGAGTGGGGGTCATGACCTTTAGAAATAGGTCAGGAACAAGATGAAAAAGAAGATCAAGGGAGCTAATATGACCAACACTGCAAAGATAACAGAGCAGTTTTCTGCCAACAACTGCAGTTTCTAAAGTTCTGCAGACTCTCATGAAAAGAGATGCCCCACCCCACCTGCAGAGATCTGCCACCTCAACGACTTCTATTCAGTTCTAAAGGAACATAGCATTCCCTCCCCATCAATCTTAATTTAAAGGATTGACTTGTCTCAACTTCCTTCAGACTGGACATCTAACCTGGACTGAGGATCTGATGTGCATCAACAGTTTCAGAAGCAGAAGATCAGGAGGTTCCAGGACCTGATGGAGTCTCCATCCTGTCTGAAGGTTTGCTCTGACCAGCTGCCTCAAAGTTTCACCCGTCTCTTCAACAGCTCCACCATCATCCAGTTCCTAAGAAGTCTCTCTCACATGATTAAATGACGCAGACGATGCAGTCAACACAGCTCTCCACTACATCTGACACCACCTTGACTCTGCAGGGACTATGCATGATCCTGTTTGTGGCCTTCAGCTCTGCATTGAATACCATCATCCCAGAGCTCCTCCATCAAAAACGTCACTGTACTTTCCTCCACTTGTTAGAGCGGGAAACGGAGCGTCTTGTCCTTGTGGCAGCGCAAAGCCACCCGGAGCTGATCATACTTAAAACAGGATGACAGTGGACCTCAGGAGAAGGAACACAACCCCCCCATCCCCATCTCTCTTCACACAGAACAGTCCCTCTATAGACCCATACGCGTTCTTAGGGTCCACTTTTTGAGGACCTTAAGTGAACCTCCAGGTTGACTCACTCTGGAGAAGGCCAGCAGAGTTGACTTCCGTGATAGCTTAAGAAGTGACTGAAAAAACTTGTGTCAGACTGCCTGACCATCTTCTGACAATACTTAATCCATTCTGTCCTGACCACATTCATGGTGGATCTGCAAGCAGACAGGGACTGACTGAAGAGAATCAGAAGATCTACTGAGACCTGTGCCGGATATTTTTTGTTTATTTAATTGAACCAAAAGCAAAAGAAAATCACTTCAAAATCTTAAATGTTATTTATCCATCTATAAACTTCATAATATTTTAAAAATTGACAAAAATATGGACACTTCTTGCAGCAATGAAAAATAAATAGTTTGGCAACTGTTTTATTCATTGTTTTTAAAAATGTTAGAAATCTAAATTTTTCTGTTATGATTTTCAGTGCTGGTTAACTTTCAATAGTGTTCCTTTTAAATTTCAAAACGATTAGATTTGGTCTAAAAACAGAAAACCAAAAAGAAAAATGTGGTATTAACACTTTCATAATATTGGAAAAATTTGATAAATAAATGTTGTTTTTTGACAGTGCCATTTGTTCTTGTTGGTTTCAAACATGATTTACTTATGTAACAAGGCCTGTCTTATTTGAATTTTTAGAACACATTCTTAAAATAGTTAATAGACTTTAATTTGTACATGTATTTTTATGAGAAACTGCAAGCTATGAAACATATCCTGTGCCTTTCTTTTAAGAATAATATATTTTATATTTTACTCTTGTGCAACATTGTTTAGATGTTGTCTACTGTTATTTTTTCCTTTCTTTCTCCCTCTTATTCTGATTTGAGATCTTGCGTTCTTCTTTCCGGTTTTGTTTTGCGTCCTTTGTTACCGCCATAGCAACATAAAAGCGTTCCATTGCCACTATGTAGTTGAGACACATTAAAGAATGTACATTAAAAAGAGTACGTCTTGAACACAAAGAAGTAAATAATGTTGAAAACAACTGTCTAATTGTCACTTGAACAGTGATCAAAACACAGCACAAGTGTTTATACATCCTAAAATATGTTAAATTCCCTCCCAAAACCCAGGTGATGTCCTCCATATTTTGTTCTTGCCACTGAGAAGCTTGCCCTGTGAATAAACGGGACTAGTTTATGAGGCAGAAATCACAGGAACATTATTGATGGTTTAGAATCTGTGTTTTGAGATTACTTATTTTCATCTGCTAGACCAGAAGAAATCAGACAGCGCTACGTTACATTTATGTTTCATCCTATGGATGATACAGCACCACCCTCTGATATTTTATTAAACCAAGTATACAACAGACACAAACCTGTATCAATAAAATTTTAAGAAATAATGACAATAAAAAATGTTCCATGAATAGTGAGATTCTCTCTTGACCCCTTCAGCTTTCAAGAATCATAAAAACTTGGAGTCTGTTGATCTTATGGATCAATAATAATTATTATTTATTTATTATTGATATAATAACAACAACAAGATTATTATTATTATTAAAAAGAATAATAACAATGATATTATTTATTATTAATACATTTTTGAATGTATTAATGAATTTATGAATCAATTGGATTTTGTTTATGTCATTCCTTTTATATATATTTTTTTACATAACAATAATGAATGATAATAATAATAATAACAACAATAAATAATAAATTAATACTGCTACTTCTACTACCACTAATAATAATAATTATTATTATTATATTAAAAATATTAATATATTAACAATAATAATAAAAATGAAAAGTAAAAAATAGCACAATTGTGTTTTTCTTTCTTTATTTTGTCTGAAAGCCTCCCTCGTTATTGTCACTTAAAATAACCAACATTTGTGTTTGTTTATGAGGCAGAAATTAAAGAAACATTATTTTATTTTGATAATCTTCGTTTCGGGATCACGTTTGGACCGTCTCCTGGACCGGAAGTAGTCAGTTTGATCACGTTCTAGCTTTACAGAAGTCATTCGGGGCCCGATTAAAACGGTTCCGGGCGGTTTCTCCGAACCTTCCCTAACCCTAACCTTGACCCGGCTCCGATGCGGGTCGGGTCCCAAATCCTGCTGATCGTCCGGTTCCGTGATTGTTCCGTGCACCCCAGACGTTGCTGTTTTACGATTTTTGAGCCCGAAAAGTCAAACAAAACAGACAAACTACGAACTGTATGTCCAAAATAAATGCATGTCGTGATAGTAACGGGTACATTTCTCGCTAGAAATATTATCAAAATAAAGATTAGTCCACAAAATATTTTATTCTGAGGGATTTTCCACCAGAAAAAGAGTGGATCTCCGGTGCCGGACAGAAACTCAAAAGTCACGTGATCAGTCACGTGATCCTGAGAAACCTAAACATCCGACCACGTGATCAAAACGAAACCTAAAAGCCGCTCCTGTTGTTTTGAATGGGCTGCAACTGCGTATCATATGCACGCAAAAACCGTGTTTGGCGTATACTATGCACGGTATTCCGAGGGTGCAAAGCCGTGGAATAGGGACGCATTTCACTGAGACCGGGTTGTATATAAATATATACATATATATTTTCTTTTATTTAAAAAGTAACTGTGAAGGAAAAAGTACTGGTAAAAAAGTATTAAAGTTAAAAAAAAATTAAATAAACGTAAACTTTATTCAACAAACAGTTGAAGGACAGTACGAGTCGCTCAGCGAGGATCCTAACAATGGTAACGTAATTCTCCATCAATTCTCCATCAAAAACTCACTGTCAGTAAGCACAACCAGAGTTAAAGCTTTGTTAATTAAAAATCCATTGGATTATAAAACAGATTTTGTACTTTTGAACAAATTCAAGGATTTAAAGTGTGCTTCTTGGGTATATATATACCAAGAAGTGTGTGTGTGTGTGTGTGTGTATATATATATATATATATATATATATATATATATATATGAGTACGGGTCACTTCATTATTTCAAATTTAGTTTTTGTTGGTAATATTTATGAATTTGTGGCTGAAATACACCAGAAACAGTAAAATAAACAGTTTTTTTTCTTTTTAAAATCAGTGGTGACTTTACATCTCTTACTGCAATTGCTGCATTGACATGATCCTATGATGTAGGATGTCTTTTTTTTTAAAGGAAGTCATGCAGGACTCTTTCAAAAGTTATAATCTATTTCATATTTTTAAATAAGCTATTTTCTCTTCATGTTGTTTTCATTTATTCTAAAAGAGGTAGAGGAGCATCTGACAAATCAAAAAGTGATTCACTTTGGTCATCCTTAAAAGGAGCAGGAGAAATACAAATCATTGTTGACAACTCTTTTTTTTATATATAATTTATTAATTGAATTAAAAAATAAAAATCCTCTACAGACCTCACAAAACTGCAAAAGTTAAAAAATGTTTAAGCTATTTTTTAATTGCTCAATACTTTATAGTTTTTAAGAAGTCTTTGTTTATTTCTGATGCATGCAAAAAGTAACCGTATGTAACCTGTTGTCAAATCTAATCTGGCTTTTATTATATACTGTCAATTCCTGGTGGAAAAAATAGTGTATTTACAAAAAAATATACAAAAAAGCATCTTACCTCAAGCAAAAGAGTCTGTAGCACCAAACCCCAGCACCTCAGTGGTTTCTGAAAATTAATTTTGTTCTCTGTACCTAATTGATATTATTTTTCAAGTTATCTTGACATCAAACATTTAACACAAAAATGGGTTAGGAAAAAACAAATTAAAATAATTTTTATGACTGGAAAAAATGTGAATTCTGGGACTAAACCGTTGTATTTTTTATCTAAATCCAAATATTTTTTTTCTAGATTATTTGTGTTTTTTTCAAATAGCCCTAAATTATCTTATTCAAAATTATTCTGTCAACTTTGGAGCTCTGGAATCATTATAGAGGACTTTTTCATTTATTTTCATTGATTCCTCAATTTTTAGTTTTAACATTCACTTTGTTCAGTCAAGAATGACAGGGTTTGTTTATCAAAGCCATTTGTTTAATTCAATATTTGAATTTTGGCTATAATGTAACAGCTGCCACACTGTTGGAATATGTGTCAGTGTTAAACAAGTGGAACAAACTGTGTTATAAAGTAAACAATTACACAAACATAAGTTGGCATCATGTCTTTAGTGTATGATTAACTTATAGAATCTCTTTGTCATATTTTCTTAAGTGTGTTTCACACAAATGTAATCATTTTGTTTTAAACCCCAGAAAACAAATTAGATTTCCTAAACCAACACACTACACATTTGTATTTAAGATGTTATCTGCCATTAAATGCAAAACCTGCAACATATAAAAGGATTTCTACACTAGCTCTGACGCACTGCAGTTATGATCACCATCGTAACTTGGTAAAAGGCCGAGAAAAGTCCACACTGATACATTAGTTCAGAATTTATTCAAAACTGCTGAACCATTCTGGTCGTGAGGCTGCATTTGAGCTCCTGTGGGGTGTTAGCGGCACATCTGTCAAATCTAATAAAAGCACTGTAGAATTACGAATGCTGAGTCACAAAAGTGTTTTCTTCACCACAGTTCATCAAGCAAGTACAGAGATGTGACCAAACGAATTCATGTCACCATGGGTTCCAACAAAACCACGACACATCTGCAGAGCCGTTTTCTGAACCGGGAGAGTTGTTTTTTTAAATTTATTTTTATTTTTTTTTTAAAGCAGCAGCACAACAGCTGACATCAGGAGGAGTGTAGAATATCGCAAAGGCATAAAATAATGATGCACAAGTTTTGCAAAGGAACATAGAAGCAGTTAAAAAATAACTCCCTGCTGTGAACCTCTCAGGGCTCTATAGATGTTGTCTGCACTTCAAAGACTCCTGATATACAAAGGTATCAGCTGAACTCCACCATCAATGATGGAATAAGATGTCATATCTTAAGCTGTGCTGCAAAGACTTACCCATGTTACAAATTTTAACGAAGATCCTCCTAGACCGAGAGCTCGCTTCCCAAAGGATTTTACTCGGAAAAGTTGACAAAAAGTTAAAGCATATTTAAAAAGCCTCCACTACAAAAAGGTTAAACTTTGCAGCACATGGGTGCCGGTTTTCATAATGATACTGCTAGAAAAACACCACAGAGACCCAACAAACGCTGCAGAATCAGCAGAGGTAATGGGACGCAACACATTTCCCAAAAGAGCGGGGAGAAAGTGGAGCAGCAGAAATCGAGAGGCCCCACCTCAAGTTATCAAACATTTATTTGGAACATCGTAGAGACAGCCACCTCCGAGAGGGGTTAGATGACTATTACTTCAGTAGACAACATGTTCATTATTTAAAATGATGCTATTTTAACTTTAGAGCTCTATCCAGGTGGGAAACAGAATCGAAACACAATCAGGTGCAAATTATAAAATCAAAGGTGTCAGAAGATGCTCCTTTTTCCTATTTTTGAGTCATTTTCATGAAGCCGTCATCCTTTACGGCCCTATCTAAACATTTTCAGTGGATGCAAACACTGACCTTCTTTGCTTTGGGTTTATATGAAGCATCTGCTGTGTATTCAGATGAAACCACTGAGTTGTTTTTGCAGCGGCAGAGATGATATTCCGAGAAGAGAAGTTTACATAAACCCCGTAACGTAGCCACTATAGAAATACTTCACTGCTTTACCTGGAAAGCATAACATCATCTCCAAGAGTTATTCTTCTACTCACCTCACTGCACACCTGGAATGAGAAGTAAAAATCCTGAAGGTATGGCTAAATGGAAACTGTTTTGATTTTTTTTTTTTATAATTTCTTTTAGAATTTATACTTATCATGATTAACCCTATTGAAAACAAGCTCAAAAAGCCAAAGTTTCTGTCCCTCTCATCCTGTTTCTATGTCAACAGTGTTCTCTCAATTATACATAGTATTCGTCAAAGCTCACCAAACTTGAAACATGAGATTTGTTTGCCTTCAGGGACGAAACTTGAAGTGTTAACTCGGACATATCACTTTAAATATCATTGGAAGTGGTTACAATCTTCGAGATCCCCATAATATTTTCATCTAAAATGACAAGCCTGATCAGTGAAACTGATTTCATAAATAATGTTATTGATTGAGTTTTAAATTCAAATTTTATTTATTTATGATTATGTGAAAATATCAGAAAGCTTGTCTTTTTTAGTCATGAGAAGTTGATGTGTTTTTGCAGACATTATTGAGCTGTCGGTTCCACTTTTGCTTTTCTTGATGCTGTGCTTTTTTTTATGTTTGTGTAACAAAACATTAAATCAGTCAACTGTGAGACTCTGTGCCTTTTTACTTTAAATTTTTTGTTTTCATGAGTCAAACTTTATCTCCTGTTCAGTTTATCTGCTTTCCTCCTGTTGACACTGTTGTTTCACACACCAGTCACTTCAGCTCCTTCGTGTCCATTAATCGCCATAAAGATACAGTATTTGTGTTTTAAACTGTCACACATTTTAATGTCTTCATCCCTTTCATCATGTCAGATTTCAGGTTTACAGTATCTTTTGTCAGTTTTTCAATAAAGCTTTCCTTTTGTTGTGTTTACAGTTTTTTCATCAAATTAAGTTTTTGCCTTCGAGCCAGCAAACGTTCTTCTTGCCATCAGCTTGTGTGTTAGAAAACCCATTAATAAAAAAAAATGAAATTTTCTACGTAAAATAAACCATTTTGTCTTTCATTTAAATCAACTTCTGAGCTCACATTTTTCTATGCATTATGGTGGAACACGGCATCTATATTCCAACTTAACTGCTAATTTAAGCATTTACTTGAGTGAATTTTTCATATCGAAATTTCTTAAATGATTTTTAACGATCATGAAAACATAAATATTGTGATTTTTTTTTTCTAAGCAATAACGTTTGATATTTTTTTTTTGTCACTCGCTGGATTTTGATCCGTAAGAAACTGGACCAAATGGCTCTTTAAGTGTTAAAGGTTGCACACCAATGCACTAGTTGGCAGCACAGCAGACTTTAAGCAGCTCTACATCGCACCAGAAAAACAAGAACTCGCAAGAATCAGCTTGTGTTAAATATTCAGTATAAATATTCATGGTTCAGTCAGCTTCACAGCTTTTGTTGTCATGAGACGTGCTCTTATGACTTAGAAAATAAACTAAGTCTACATGTTTGAAATAAATCTAATTCATTAAAAAAAAACCTAGTTTCAAAAAAGTGAAAATTTGTTCTAGAATGGTATTGGGATATATTGTAATATGTATCGTATTGCGAGACATGTTTCGCGATACGCATCGTATCACCAGATTCTTGCCAATGCACACCACTACCAGACATAGTGACTTGACATGTAACTTTACATTAAGAAGTATATATACATCTTGCTTATTTTCAGGGGTGTGCCAAAATTATGATATTATGATAGATTGCAATATTTCGACCTGCGGTTGATTCTCGATGGGTTATCACCAAGTATTGATCTTTTATTGTGTCTGACGATGCTGTAAAACGTTATATTTGTCATCCTTTGGTAAGACGTTCTTTCAGAGGTAGATAGGGGGCAGGTATAAGACTAGCTGTCATGACCACCGACGTGTCTGGCAGCTACTTGAATTTTTAATTTTTGTTCTGTTGTTTACAATAATTTTGCACTAGGCACTGCTGTTCATGTTTACTATTTTTAACACTGAATTTTACATAAATCAAATTCAGTTGGTTTTATTGCTTGTTAAAGACATTTTATTACTGATTTTAGCAAAGTTGCACAAAAGTGTCTATTATTTGTTGCACAAGATAAGACAAAAAAAAAAAAATACACGGGTAAATAATTTCCCAAAAAATATATGTTCTTCTATATAATGTGAGTTACTGGAAATAATTTTTACCAGTTATCGCAGTATCGCGATATCATCGACGTCGTGAGCCATGTATCGCATCGTATCGTGAGGTATTTCCAGCCCTTCTTATTTCTAATGAAAATTGTCTAGAGTGTTAAAATAAATTAAATTGAGTGTGTAACAACTCTTCCTTTATTTTGAGGGATACATCCTCTATGAGGAAGCTCACACAAACAAGCATTTAAAACATTAGAGCTGCATTCAGGAGCGCTACTTTCAGGGACCAGCCTTCCCTGGATTCATTTTGAACACAGGACTTTCTTTGCTTATTACTTCATGAGATGATGAATGCATGAGTCATCCAGGAGCATTTGTGTTCATGGCTTGAATTCAGCCTGACTGACTTGGTAATTGCACAGCAGACATTGTTTATCCAAACAAAGAAAATGATCTTTTTCTGCATCCTTTTTAAGGCCTAATGACTGTTTGTCATTTGTAATTACGCTGCCAAGTGGCGCGCTGACATTCTTCGCCAAATTCCAAGCGCCACCCAAACATTCGAATCAATCCAACTTGAAACGCCACGCCGGCTTTTGTCAGAACAATTCAGAGGAAAAAAAAAACAAGCAAAACTCTACTTTATATGCTAAAGATTGGGTCTAGGTAAGAATGCCTTATCTATATGCAAATTATAAGTTATCAACTTCAATAACTGTTGAACGAGGCGCCTCCAAACATGCAAGCGCCTTCATTTGTCAGGCTGCCATGGTGGCCCACTTTTTAATGCATGGTGTTTAATCTTGAAGAGATGGCAGCAAACACTGACAAATAGTCTGTGGAAGAGAGAGCGGATAGTTAACAGCACGCCACGCAAGTGATGATAATGAGTTTTGTTTGTGTTGCCCGCTTCATCTTTTTAACAAATGAAAGAAACGACTAGTGGAGAGCAAATGAAAAACACCTCTGAGATGCTAATTGAGACCATTTCTCTGAGCAGCGCAGAGGGATGCTGATGTTCCAGGAAAGAGGATGTCCTTGAGAGGATACATAGAAACAACACCGTCCTACAGGAAAAAAAATGTCAGTCATAATTTCAAACTAATGGCTGACATTTTCCTCACATAATGATGGGCTGCTTCTTATTGAACGAATCATTCCTTTCGGCCTCCGGGGAGGTTCCTTTTTTTTTTTTTACATCAGCCATGAAGACAAAGACATCCCCGACCATGGGTTCCACACCAATACGTCATCCAGTGCGGTGGCGCCGTCAGACACTTGTACTGAAAACCTAAAGAGATATGATGACCCTAAAGACAGAGCAGTCAATGTCACATGAGTCATTCTGTTTAAAAGCCTCACAAGATAAAGAGAAAGAACTGTTAAAACCAGACATGTTCTCTACAAAAGCTCTGATAAATCCTTCAGGAAAATCTAGTTTAGTTTCATTTGACAATCTTCAGTTGAATTATCTCAAACAGAAATACATGAGATTTTTATCTCAAGAAATGCAACAAAAACTGAGACACAAAGTCACTGGAATATTATGTTGCTTCCTCAGGACTCAGTATGTTAATGCTTAGTGCCATCATTCCAAAATGGAGAAAACTGGAAACAGTGAAGAACTTAATCAGGAGTGACAGACCAAAAACAAAACAAGAATTTATCTTGGAAGTTAATAGGGCTGCACAGTGGTGTAGCTAGTACTCTCCCACACAGTGAGACTCTAGTGAAAATCCCAAGTGGGACCTTCCTGCTTGTATTTTCTCCCTATTCTAAATTGTCCCTGGGTATGCCTAGTATGTGGTTATGTGGCCTTGCAAGAGACTGACGACTTGTCCAAGGTGGGCCCCGCCTTTATCCATCCGTGACTTGGATAGGCTCCAGCAGCCCCATAACCCTAAAAGAGATTCCAAAAAATGGATGAATGGAGGTCATAAAAATTGAGGAAGAACCTGGAAAAAAAAGTGCAGGCCTTAATTTAATTATCACTAATATTGTGTTTGGGTCGAGATTGACCCATTTTAATTCTCGGACGCATCTTTCGAGGTGGTCTCCGTTTGTTTCCAGTCGGACTGAACTTTGGTTCGCTCTGAGATTCTACTGTCTGAATACATTTCCAGACTGAAATAAGTGATCCAAACGACCACTGTAGCCGGCGATCACGTGATGTAAACACGTTAGGAACAAGGCCATCGATGAACCGTGGACAAATGTAAAGCATTGATTGCTGTGTGAGTAAAAAGGAAGCAATTTTTGCAACTGATTACTTGTTAGACTGTTGATTTTAACATCACTAATAACATATTACTCGTTTTTCTGTGTCTCGTTACGTGGCACTGCTGTGACACCTTTCTAAAAGCTGTATTGTAGCTCCTTAACAGAATTCTCCTAAAAACAATGCCATACCACTTTTTTAAATGTGATTGGATGAATTTGGGCTCTTTAAAACAACTTTTAATATGATCCACATTGCTCACTCACTGTTTCCCGACAATCTATATGTCACAAACATTGATTAGCATAACTCGCAGATGTAGCATCCCCAGTAAAATCATTGTGCCTCATGCCTTTACTGGACCAAAGTGTCAGTAAATAGTTTTGAGCCTGGAACTTCATACAGAGGCTCAAACTGATCAGTGATACTAAACGTTTGAAAAAGTTTAAATCCTGGCAACGATTTGGACCCGCTCCCGTAACTGCTGGCCAATGACTGAAGAGATCTTTAGTCACATGGTTTTGTTTATAAGGGTTGGACCGAGACAGAAATCTCCAGTAGAGGCCAGTCTGAATACAGACCAAATGCAATCTTCAGGACAATAGGGACTTGATCCAACTGATTTTCCCAGCCTTTTTTTTTTTTTATTTGGGCTAAAAACAAAGTATTTATATTTAAAAGACCACTGGGAACGCTTTTCCAATAGATCAAATATGATTGGAGTGGGACTTAAAAGCAAAAAAAACAGTTTACCACAACAATATGTCATTTTACTTTATTCACTAAAGTTTTGTATGAGATTTTGAGTCTCTTTTTTCCTGCCGTCTGGTTAGAGTTACAACTACCATAAGAACGGCAGAAGTAGTTTTTCAGTCTCCAATGGAGTTCTTTTCTTTCTTTCACCTCGCCTTGGATATGAAGGAGGCACTGATGCACGCCTGCTGAGAATTGCCCGGCTGCCTATTCTTCCATCTGTCCGCCTGCAGAAGCTCCGTCCATGAAGGCAAATTGTCGCAGGAATCTAAAAAAGAAAAAAAAGCCTTTTTTTTTTTTCTCTCCTTACTTTTATATGTCAGAGTGTTGCATATATCTAATTCACTTGAAGGCGAAAGTGTTGAGATTCGACGAGTTTCAGGCAGATGATTTGAGCCTTAGAAGGCCTAGAAGCTCCGCTCCTTATCTGCTCGCCCCCCCATCCCTCCCCTCAGCAGCCCGTGTGAATGTCTTGTCCAATCATCTGAGCTGCAAAGGGCTCTTATCTCTATTCCGCCGCATACCTTCTCTCTGCACTTATAAAATTGAGCTACCATTCATCTTTCTTCATGTTAACACTTATCCCGGAATGGGATACCGGATCAAACCGGATCCATCTGGAAGAAAAGCCACTTGATACCCTTCCATTAACATGTGATTGCACCATCTTAACAGGGAGCCTTCCTGCACTTAAAGGTCAAGAATGCGGCTGGGGACTTAAAAAAAAAAAAAAAAAAACGGCCTTCAAATAAAATTTTCCTTTGATTTGTAAATTTTTTTTTTTCATTTCAAATGCTGGAAGAGCTCATTTTTGCGACAGAATCAATAACATAAGGAAGATAAATGCTTCAAAGCGCCGCAGCAGCTTAGACAATAATTTTGTTCCAGCTGGATTATGTTTCCTACACGCCTTCCAAGGTAGAGTTTATCACGCTGTGACACTCTGCAACAAATGAAACACAGGGGGAAGTGTGTCTGCGCGGCGGTGTAGCACACTGTATCACTGTAATTGAATGTAGGAGCCGGAGAGGAGACAATAAACAACACAAATAACAGTCACATGTTCGAGGTCGTGCACTGATGATAAAAGGTGGTTTACATGTGAGAAACAAGTTAAAAAATACCAAGGTTAACAACATGTGCATACAGCTACAAAAACGTGTGTCAATGTGCAGTTAAGGAGAGGTTAATATGAGTAAATTATATCAAGCAGCCCTTTTACACAGGAAGAGAAAGTACTTTTTTTTTTCTATGTGGAAAATTGTATTTTTTGCTTGAATCCAAATTTTTCTCCCTTCAGCTTCTCCTTACCCCTACATTTAGCCCTCTGAACTGAGAGATATAGAAAAATAATATATTTAAATTCGGACACCACTATCACTCAATGACATCATCAATGATCACCGGCATCTACGTGTGACGTAGAGGCTAACACGTGAGGATCCATTTGCAAACGGTTTAGTAGGACAGAGCAAGGGCGAAACAAAATTGGCGTCAAAAGGCAGGCAAAACTCCAAAACACAGAGGCGAGTTAACAGACGTGGGTCAAAAACCACGGAGAATCAAACAAGGAAAAATTGCTCAGACTGACGGATAAACACAATCAAGACTTCGCACTGAATTTGAGGCTGGAGTGAATATAAATCCTGGTGGTTCTGATGAGAATGATTCTTGGCTGTGCATAGAGAAGACTGAAGCGGTGGCTGATGGGAGTTGTAGTGAGGAAGGTGCTGAGGATGGTTAGTACTCAGGACAGGGGTCCCTCTGGTGGCCGGAGGAGGACATGGCTGAGTGAGTCCTGACACTCCGTTAGTGTGTAGTTGCCAATACTCGGAAAATACATGACGTACATAACTTTAAAAAGTCTTACCAAAACAAAATGTAATAACTTATTTCTTAAATGTAAACTTCTCTGCATCAGATGAAACCCACTTGAAGATTGGGGCGGCCATGGTGCAGCAGTAGGGCGGTCGACTCTTGATTAGAATATTGTAGGTTCAGTTCCTGCCTTGCCATGTGTCGAACCGTCCTTGGGCGAGACACTGATGGAAAGTTGATGCCAGTATTCGGCAGCGGAGCCACCATCAGTGTGTGAATGGGTGAATGCCTCTTTCTGTGACTGTAAAGCACTTTAAGCCTTCAAGGGAGGTAGAAAAGCGCTACACAAGTATTTACCAAATGCGTTTCTCCTCCTTGTACAGCGTGACATAGATCACCCAACCAATGGAGGGAGGGATACACAATCAACTTTCCCTATGGCTATCCCATAAAAAAACAATTTCTGACACTACTACCCCTCCAAATGCCTCTATAGTTAGAGGGGTACGGAGAAGCTGGAGGGGAAGAATTTGGATTCATGTGTTCTTGTGACATTTTTCTCATGATGGAGGAAACAAAATGTATTTTTTTATCTTGTTTTTGTTATGAGTATTAGAATCAGGAAAATATGTAATTTTAAAAGGACTGTAATTGTTATTTAAAAAATAAGGTGGGCTCGCTGCTCTACTTCATTCTGAGGAATCCAATTGTAGACGGCTAGATCCATTTTGTTGTAGTCAGGGGTCACCACCGCAGTTCAGCGTTCACAGATCCGCACATTTGGTGTATCTTTTATGCTAGATGCTTCTTCCTGGCAGTACCCTTTTTATTTATCCAGACTGGGGACAGGCACAAGGAGGCACAGACTCATTTGACTGCAGTCAATGAGAAGATGCCATCTTCTCTTCTCCAGCATGTGAACTAGACACGGTAGCCGGGCCAGATGAGGAGGTTTGGGCATATGCAGACGCTTTTGTGACGTATTAACTCCACATTAAATCAAACAGAGATTTTCTGCGACAGTTTGATTGACAGAGATTTAAAAGGCAAAATACTCGGAAATGCAAAAGCGAAATTATTTCTCATTACATTTGTTCTCCTTAATAAGAAAAATGCCAGACATATCGGTACATGTTAAAAACTCAAAAAATATTTTTTTTTCTCGGACGGGGACTTCAAGAAAAACTGGTATTAAGTGAAGTCCTGGTCTCATAAGATAGTGGTGGAGGCATAAAAAAATGGCTTCAATCTATCTGTTTTCAAGCTGTTTGAATGGAGAAGTACTTTTTGGGGAGTAACAACCACATTTGGACAAGCCTAAAAACACAAAATTACAACTTTTTTGTATAATAGGTGCATACAATATCCTTTTTCTTTGTATGTGTTAATTTTACAGAACAATATAAACACTGGTTTTGCTGTTCTTCTTAGGCAACTTTTAAATACAGACCTCACTTTTTAAAACCTGAAAGATTGCCAGATTGCTTGCAGGATTTACCATGTATTTATGGTAAAAACCTGTTTTAAAACGTATTTATCTGACCTTAAGAGTGTGGGGTTGCTCCGGAGTGAAACAATGTTAAAGTGCAGCTCATATATTACTATAGTTTACCATTCCATCTGCATTTAATGCCCCACTTTCGATTCCAAGCAACAAATCTTTGCACAGGCTGAGGTCACAAGCAGACGGGTCACAGAGGAAAGGCCAGCATCGACTATTAATAAAGAAGTAAGAGCCCATTATCTTGTTTTCTGTTTATCTCAGCCACACAAACTCAGTGAAGAACACAAACACACACCTGCTTACTGACATCAGAGGGCATGAAATCAATCTGCCAGTCTGGACTTACAGTAGCAGTGATGAGTCCCCCTTTCACAGAGAGGAGATGAAACAAACACGACACTCGCACGATCAGAACTGCGACGCGAGCAGAAACCGGTTCATTTTACCTGAGGCGTGTCCTCCTCATGCAGATGGGCCCTGTGGGAGTCAAGGTTACCCTCCATCACCATGAGAAATCATTAAGGTGGGACAGGGAGACAAATCTCCAAAGCCTCCTCGCTGCTCCCCAGCACCTCAGCCAATCTTTTCAGCGGAGCTCTAATGATCGCAGTGCGGCGCTGTCAGAGCGAAAGCAGCTTTTTCGCTCTCCGTCACCTTCCCGGCACAATTGACCGTTGGGCACATTCGTAACACATTAAAATGTACTTCCCCTGGTGCCTCTGCTCTACCTCAGGAGCTGATATCTCATTTCATTAAAGAGTGATGTCCATCAACAGGAACGGAGCTACCATGTCTCTGGGCGATGTTCTAATATTCCACCAGAAAAGTTTCACATGAGCTTTTTAAAATGCTAAATTGACAAAATGTGATGCATAGAAGGGTTTCTTTTCTGTGAAAGACCTGACTCAGATCACACTACTCTCACACAGAAACCTGCTGCAGTCTCTGACTTGCAGCCATTTCTATCGTGGAGCAGAAAGGAAACAGCCATTTTTTAGGGTCTGTTGCAGTCCTGGACACATCTTTTCTCCAGCATTGGAGTCGCTGCAATTAACAGCCATTTGTATTTTTTATAGCTGACTTGGCAGCTGCCTTAAGTGTCTTCATTTTCTCCAGAGGGATGTGGCCGAGCTTCCCCCGATGACTCCCCTGCATTATAGAGAGTGATAGGACATGAGGGGGCGTGAAAGACAAAGACAGCAGAATCATTTTCTGCTTTTTTCTACAATTGTTTATTAATTCCTAGTTTTTAGCTTTTACACTAAAATAATATGTCTAAACCTGGCCAATGCTGTACCACGTTTGCTGCTTGTCCTAGTGGGTTTCAAGTATGCAGTAATGTTAGATTCGGTGTTATCTTTACCCCTTTATGTTTTATGTCGCCAATTTGCAACATACCATTAAATTCAGTACTTAATTTAATTTAGCATGACCTTTAAGGGAAGAGCAATGAAGAATATTTGAATGGTGTTTTCATATTGGACACATTTAGCTCACTTTAAGCAGGGGTCCCCAAACTTTTTTTTGTGAGGGCCACATGACTGTTTTCTTCTCTGATGCGGGGCTAGGGTCAGTTTGTAGGCTAACAGAAAAGGTGTAGCAATCGCAGCCTAAGCGTAAACATTTATGGTTTTCTAGAAAGACGCACATAGCCAAATTTTAGATAATTCATTTCTGTAATTTTCATTGAAAAAAAGAATATGAAACATTTTGAAAACTAGATATATTGCATGACCTGTGTGAATGCTGTAAGGTGAATATGGCCGCTGAAGATGCTGAACTTAATGACTAAAAACGCTGAAGCTAATAGCTAAAATGGCGGAAGCTAATAGCTAGCTAAAATATTAGCTAAATGGCAATTATCAAATCAAGTAAAAGAAAAAACATAATTTTCAGAAAATAATTCAGCTTGCTGACATATTAAAAGTTGATATATTAAAAAGGAAGTTTAAGAGTAAAACTGATATGCTAAAGTTAGAAATGTATTTTTAGGGGGAAAAAGTCTCCAATATTGCCTTCCCTCTAAAATGAATGAAAAAAAAAAAAAGGATCATAGCAGCACTTCCATCCATGGGGGAGGTCTGCCTCACAGATTTGCAGCATCAACTGTCTGCATGCACAGCTTGTTAGCAGCTGCAGGCCGACAAACCTGCTGCAGCGTAAAGGGAATAAAAGCTAAAGAGCTTCTGCTGCCCCCCCCCAGCATCGCTCCCTGGCCTTTCCGGTCATCATGGCGAACAGGTTGGAGCACTGGCTGGAGGGGGGAGGTATGGAGGAATCATTATCAACTGGGAGAAGAGATATAAACCTAGAGGGACGCAATGGCAGGACTCAGTTTTGATGATGTTTAAAACGAAAATGAGAAAGCAGACATCCTGGCGTTTCCTGTCCATCAAAATCATGCAAAGTCGGCAGGAGCTGTCAGTTTAATGACGACTGCGAGCTAAATATGCTGAAGAATGAACCGTCAGACAAATGAAAGGATGCTCTGGTGGACTGAATTGAAGAACTCCCATTTCTACTAAAGCATGATAGAAAATAGGAAAGACATGGAAATCTCTAAAATTTGTAAGATTTTAAGCTCCAGCTGGAACGTCAATTTGATCCAGCCAGGAAAAAGACGATCCAGGTTGAGTTTTAATGCATCATTTCCCTGAAGTAAAACCTGTTCTTTAATACATTTCTGAACCACCTCGTAAATGTATCCTGTTTTATGTATTGTAGCCCTGATCTCTCTTCTACTGTCAAAAACTGAGATGAAGGCAGCAAAATTTCAACAAACAGAACTGACATTTGGAGTTTCATGTTTACGCTTCCAATAAAAGGTGTTAAAACAACAAATATATATAGTTCAGTGGGAAAAAAGGCTCCAAAATACTGCAGAAAGGTTTGGAGACTTCTGTGGGGGTTTCAGTTCTGATGGTAAAAGGTGAACGCTTTTTCATTCCAAAATATTTGCATTATAAAGTTTTCTTTTACCATTTTACACCAGCGCTTCCCTCTTTCACCAAAACAACCTGGAATCGAAGGCCCATCAGAGGATGTACTTCCTGCAACAGCTTAAGAGGTTCAACCTGCCTGGCCAGTGTCACGACAGGGAAAGACTGCAGGAACCATCAGTTCTGCAGAGATGATTATTGTCTGACCTTCCCTCCATCTCGGACTGGTATTTGTCCAGGGTTAGGAAGTGGGCTAGTAAATTCTCAACAGACCTCTCACACCCCGGACACATCTTTTTAAACTTCTCCCCTCAGGCTGGCCTTTCAGATACACCCAGCCACACACTTCTTACCCCAACCGAGCACTCTGATGAACTCTCGACCAGTTTCAGTGTAAAAACACAAGGAAAAGAATTTTTAAACTTAAACGTTGATTTTTTTTTTTCCCCCTTTTTTTTCAGACAGAAAATTTTTAGCAAATATGATCAAAAGGGATAAAATATGTCAAACCAACCCAGACAGATTTTTGTAAATTAGCTTTTGGATTGCATGTCTTTCAATTTTAATGCCAGTTTATGGGCAATGTGGCCGCCTTATGAGTTTTAGTTTGTTTGTTTTGATTTGGTTTATTTTTCTTGTCTGTTAAAACTTCCTGTCATCACTATGACATGTTTTTTTTTCTTTTTGATTGTTTTACTGTATTTTGTCTTCTGACCTTCCTTTTCAAGAAAAATCAAAAAAGTAATTTAGACAAAGTTGTACTTTTCTTCCTATTTTTTTTTTTTACATCTATTCATAGTTTACCTTTGTTTGACTTGTCTTTTTATAATTTTAAGTTTAAGTTTTACTTTATAGTTTTACTATTATAAGAAACATTGTACATTTTACCACAGAGACTTTCAAAAAGTTTTATTGCACACACAATGTTGGGATTTTTTCTGAAAAGTTTTGGGGCAACAGAAACGTTCCTGTTTGTGTTTCTGGGCATAATCTGAACCCCAATCACAATGCACCCTCCTCAGCAGTCCATGATCTCATGACAAACTATTTCCCTGCTACGATTTTCATCTCACCCAAAGAAATACCTTAGTTACAAATATTTACAGCTTATTGAATAAAGCCTGCTGTCATGTCCAGGAAAGTTTAAATAAAGATTCAGAGTTCAAACTTGCAGACTAAAGTGGACATATACACAGCAAAAGAAAAAAATCCACAAAAACAGAGAGTTCCCCATGTCTTGTTGCTTTTTTCCTATATTCTCCAGAGCATAGAAATATTCTGAATAAAAAATTTTCAAGAGCAAGTTTGAAACATGCTTTAGTTCGATATTTATTCAGTCTGAAATCTTGATCCAGGTGGATTCAAACATCGTCTGTAAATCATTCAAAGACAGCAATCTCAATTTATCTTAAGGATCATGATTTATCTTGACTGCAAACCTCATTTGTATCTGCCAAAGAATTTCTAAAAAAGGCTTTATCATTTGTGTTAAAAAAAAAAAAAAAAGTGTGTTGTGCTGATAAATGTTGTAACTTTCAGTCACTTAATCTCCTGTCTGTAAATCTAAGTGATTCTCAGGAAAAGTAAAGAACCAGAAATAATTTGGACTATCATTTAAGACCCACTTGGATAAAAACTGTATTTTTAGCATGGTTTTGTATATAGCACTTTTTTCTGATGACGATGAGAACAAATAAAAATTCAGATCAAAACTACATTCCTAACTATTTCTTTACTTAGTTGCTGTGAATCAAGGCAGACAAAACATAGACAAGCTCCCTGCTCCACTCCATTCCGATGGATTCACTTGTAAATGACTAGATCCATGTGCTAGATCTTAATTTTTTTTTTTCATATAAGCTGGTATCTGACTGATATCTCCAGTGTTGCTCACCATTTTTGTGGCACTGGATTGTTAGCTTGTGGGTGTGAGAAGTTGTAAGCTAGCAGGGAGAGGAAGTAAACAGATGAGTGACAGTCCCACCCAAAACAGCTGAAAAATTCTGACGAACTGCAAAAAAAAAAATTTACCTCAAAAATGATGGCTAAAAAAATCATATGTAAAAAACGACTAGCAACATTTTTTCAAATAGATCAAAAGATGATCGGAGTGGGAGTTTAAAAGCGGCTGTGATCCTTCTTAGCCTGAAGTTTACGTGTCGCCTGAACTCTTTCCAGATCTCACAAACACTCATCGATTTTCCAGGCTTAAGTTCTTGACTGTCTTTGAGCAGGGAGCTGTCACTCCTCCAACAGGCTGAACATCAGCGAGGCTCACTACAGCACCCAGCGAAGCTGCAGGCTCCTTCACAGAGCAGAGCTCAGCCCAAAAGTAAGCTTCCTCGCAGCTTCTGAGACAAAACACTTGAAGTGTTTGAGAAGCTGCTTGTAGAAAAGCCTCAGAGACAATAGACGGTTTGTCTAATTATCAGAAAGTGACTGAGTCATGCCGACGTCTCTAAAACACCGGAGGTGGGAGGATACAGTGTTTTCCTAGTGAGGCTGAGACAAAGATGAAACCAAACGGCATGTTTTAACAGAGGCAAACTGTGTGACCCACTTAGAGCGGGTCTGTGGAAGCAGAGGTCCTCTTTCTGTGTTTCTGTGCACTTCAAAGTTGCTCTCTCATTACTCCCGTTTGAACCGAACCAGACACTCTGCTGACTCGCCGCTTCCAGCTCCTCTGAGTGCAGATGGAACAAAACACAAAGCGAGCGTTTTCTGCAGCGTCTCAGACGGCTACGTTGCACCTCGACGACACTTCCACGACTTACAGCAAAAACTTGCTCTGTCGATAGAGGAAATGCTCAATCCAACAATTTAGCTACGTTCACTCCGGTCTCGTCGACTCACGTTTAAATGGAAAATTTAATGGAAAAGTCGGTGTCAAAGTCAAGGCCCGGGGGCTGGATCTGGCCCTCCAGATCATTTTTATTTGATCGCTATTAATGGCCAGATGTTATCTTGCGCTTATTTCTATAGAGAGTAAATTTTGAACGTTTTTTAAGGTTTAAGTTGATTTATTCTGGAATATTATTCTTGCCTGATTTATTTATAGTAATATTAAAAAATTATGCTTTTAAAGTTTAAAAAAATTTGTTTTAGTGTGTTCAATAAATGTTTATCTTGATCAGCCCGCAACCTAAGGTGTGTTTTAGATTCTGGCTCCCTGTGCGATTGAATTTGACACCCTTGGTATGTGAATACAGGTTGACCCAAACTTTCGTCTCCGCATTCAGAACTTTTGCATTCACACATCACTACGTACTGTAAGTTTATAAGTCAGGTCGCAGGTTCTATGTGCAAAACGGGTGTTCATTGATTGCTCGCTGGAGATTCAACCACTTAAACACTGAACTGTGACCAGTCAGGTACTCGGATTATGTAGTGATATGTATAGCGTCCTTTTAGTAACATAGAAGTATCAATTGTAGTAAACATGTTTGTGAATGAGACAGTAATGTTTGCCTTTTTCTGCTCGGCTGGACTTGCATCACACCAAGTCTTTCTTGTTTTGGTATAGAGCTGTGGAAGAAAAAGCCTGGTTCAAGATTTGCCACATTGGCACCGCTTTGATGTTGTGTACTGAACCTCTACCAATTGTAGGTGGTTGATGAGCGCTAGTGAACAGTTAAAACAAAAACAAAAGAAGACGATTCCCATCCCTGCAGCTCCATGTTTATCCAGTTCTGGTCCGTTGTTTAAACCCCACCGGCTGAATGCGCGTTCATGAAACAGTGTATAGCACGCTCTTGAATGCAGCACACTGTGTAGGTACCTTCAATGAAAAATCTGTGTAAACTCGTTTCTGATGCTATGTTTTAAACTCTTTTATTTACGTATCTCTACCAAAGTTTTTAAATCAGTTTTTGGGTTCTACGTTCAAAACATCGATTGAGTAAGTATCAAAAGGTAAACCAGTTCAACTTTGATCGATCTGCTTGGATTCTGCGATGACATTTGGATAAGACAATTTTTAAAACACAGACCAATGTTTCATCCAGTTCAATCATGAAAGAGAAATTAATATTTTCAATTTATGACAAGCCAATTCTTTTATATATCACAATAAAGCTGTGAAAGAAAAAGTCTGGAGCAAGATCTGTGAGATTTGCACTGTTTCGACATTTCGCACCATGCCTCTTCCAACTATGAGTACATGCGCTAGTATTGGGTAGCGACAGTCCAGTGTGAGCACCAAATGCTAAATCCATATTCAAAAACCCACCGTCAGTGCATTCATGAATGAGCCACATGTGCCTGGTGCTTTAGAGTGGAAGACAAGTACCAAAAAGAAAACCTCAAAAAACCCAAAGAAAAGTTACAAAGGCGTTGGGACGGCCAGGGTGTAGCCGAAATGACATGGGGAAGTAGGAGGAGAAAGAGTGAGGAGAGGGGAGATGTAAAATGGAGCGACTCCCAGGGGGACGAGAGTTCATATTTGCAACGAACAAAAGAAAAACCTAGAGATTGCTGAGAAAAATATAGCAGCCATTAGGTAGACAGAAAATGGCTGTTGATAATGAGAAAAGCGTTTTCCTCCAGTGAGTGAATGTCCCTTGAAATAGAATAGAATGAGTCCCAAGAGTGCGTGCACATGTGGCCGTCATGAAGAGGTTATAAACTTAACAGGTCTCAGATCCAGTTTTTTCCTTCTTCTAAGACACCCCCGAGGAAGACGAGGAACGATAGAAGAGGAGGCAGAAAATTACCTGCTGCTCCTGAGCCGACCCTCACTTATCTCTTTGTTTCTCTGCATGCTTTTTGAAACAAATGGCCTCCTCTGATGGGGACTGGAGAAAAAAAACAAACAAAACAGGTGGAAGTTTACAATCAGCGTGTAATGCTGTCATTACAAAGGATTGGTACCACGCTTTGTGGCAATTCTCCAAATAATAACATGCACAAGATTCCTTTCCTGAGTGTTTCTGAAGGAAAGCTCACGGCCGGTTCTGCTTCAAACACACCGCGACTGTGTCTTTGTGGATCCTTGACCTGATTCAGATGATGGATTTCTTTCCAAGTTGCCTGCTATGTATTCATCATGATGTCAAAATTAAAGGCGAGGAAGATAAACAACAGGTAGACGAGGCTTCAAGCCAACTGAGTGGAAGAAAATGGTTCAGGTGGGTGGATTTATTTAAGAATGAAATTGGAGAAAGGAAGTTTGATGCTAGTTTGTATTAAAAAAAAAAAAACATTTATGTCCAATGTAAGATTTTAACCAGCATTGCTGTTTCTGTTGACTCAATTTGTCCAACACGTGATCCAACAAGTAAAGTCAAAAGTTCAAAATAAAAACAATTAGATTACCTAATTTAGTCGAAGTTGTTGAAATAAAGCCAAACTCATCCAAATAAAGAGATATATTATCAACAAGCAGGTTTAACTTAAAAGGTTTTTAATTTGATGCCCTATTGTTGTGTGACTGTGAAAAGGTGGAACTCTTTGCAACTGAATGAATAAACTTAAACCAGAGAAAAAAGGGAGACCACATACATATAAAATGACAAAAATATTCATGCAGGAGAAGTAAGTAGACAGAAGACAGTACAGAAGGTGAAGAAAACACTTCCAGAAGTCTCAGCCTGCAGTTCAGTGATCTTCAACCCTGTTGTTGAACTCAGCCAGCTGACTCAAGCTTCTAATTAACCCAACACACCTGATCCGTGAGTTTGGAGCAGTTTGGATACAAATGTTTGGAGAACCGGCAGAGTGGTACATCTCGAGGGCCGGAGCTAAAGACCGCTCCTGCAGTAGCTTAGCTAGCCTTAATGGTGTCTGTCAGGGAGTTTGCCTTTGGTTCCTTGTGGGTGCCGCCCATTTCATGACATCATGGCCCTTAAAAACAAGTCCGATCCGACATTTGAAGTTCATATGGTACCACGGTGACCTGGAGGACATCTGCAGGAAATTTCTGACTGGTAAATGAGAAGCTAATAGAAGTTGCTTTTGTACTGTTGCATTCAGTAGAAAACTATATGTATTATAGAATGTAAAGCTGTTGTGTCTTCAGATTAGGTGCAAGAGAAACCACTTCCTCTCAGTCTATGCTAAAATGTAAACATTATGCCGATCACTGCTAACTCTGTGGAGAAAGTGGGTGTGTGTTAGCCTGGGGGCAGCTCCGGGAAGGGGCTGTTCCCATACATTCGTATGAACCATAAACATCTATTAATTCACTGGACAAAGCGAGGTGCTGACGTCACTCATAGAGAAAGGCCTTACCAACGTCCCTCGTGACATCAGGCCAAAACCGTCACCGTGGCTTTCTGATCGCCTGCCGCCATTTTGAAACCCGTTGGCAGTGATTGGTCCAAGTCCCAAGTCGGTCTGAGTCACGTTTTTAGAGGAACTACCGTCGTCAATCATGAGTCAGCTTGTTCAAAGTCCACACCCTGCTACTGAAGGTGAACTCGCGAGAAAGTGTCAATTAAATATTTGAGGTGGTGCCAAGCACTGCATGTTTTACTGAGGCATCCGATTGGTCAGTTTATAACTTGAATAACTTGGGAATATATATATATATATATATATATATTATAAACACATACATACAAATTTAGGATTAGAAAATGTTAGGACATGATCAGAGCAAGAATGATTATTCTGACAAAGAAAATGTCCGAAAAATAACCATCTATTTCTCAATGGAAGTCTATGGGACTTTGACAGTCACAGAAAAAGCAAGTACTTTTTTTTGAACAGGAGAGGGGAGGGGTTGGTATGTCCAGTGATTATACAATCAATTGTATGAATGTGAGGACACAGTCAATCTCTGGGATTGGGAGGGCAGGGTTGAAGAGGAATGCTCAGAGATGTGTGAATAGAGCCAAATACCATTTTGGAGGGGTTGTCCATAAGGTATTAACATTATAATGTACTTAAAAGCTCAAAAAAGTTGATGTTGCATTATATTTTATCTTTTACGTTATCTTTAAGATGTGGCCACTCCCATCTACAACCCCTCCATTGGGCCCACACAACCCAAAACCCCCAGCTCCTCCTATAATGTATGTTGAAACCTATTTGAATGCTCAGTTTCTGTCAAAATCATTCTGCAGTTCATTTCCTTTCTCTTTTACTAACTGCATTTCCAGAGATAATGGAACGGATTTACCCAATATAGGATCCTTGCTGATCTAAAGCATGTTTCATTTAACCCAATATTGTCTACTCGATGGAAAAGCAGAAAAATGATTTATCCTTTGAATCTGGGATGATCTGGAAGCTTTTTGGATGCTACAGTGGTCTGATCATAAAGAAACTCATGTTTCAGTCGAACCCTAAGAAGGATTGTAGAAATATTGTCTACTCTAGATGGAAAAGCAGTTCTAGAAAAGTGATTTATGTCTTGTTTTTTACAGAGACAAGGAGACAAAAAGGATTGCAATGAGCGAATTCCTGAAGATCAGATCAGCAAAACGAGTTGTTCTTCTTGGCTATTTGGTTTTAATCCATTCCAAGGTGCTGAAAAATGTTGTCTGAGATCATTTCAGTGTTTACAGTGCTAGGAGTCTGGCAGCAGCCCTGACTTTGTAAGCATTTTAATATTCAGCAGGAACATGAAAGTTGAATTAATCTGGTGGTAAACAATGAGGAAAAAACAAAACGCTGTCAGATGTTTGAAAAAATCCCCAGAGGCAGTTTGATCCTTCAGACCAGCGAAGAGCTTTGTTTACAAGAAGGCTGAATCCACGTGGGAGCAGTTAAGACTTTATTAATTTATCACTGCCAGACGCTATGAGGTCCTCTGAAATGGCTCAGTAATTAAACCCGTAGTAACTTTTTTATGCATCGATTTTTGCACAGACTGGAAATGTTGGACTCTTCTCGAAATGCTTATAAAAAAAGAAACATCCTGCTATTTTTAGTTAAATGGAAGGATTTTATTCAAACGTGTTTATTGATTAACACACAGCAAACTGATAATTACATTTGTGTGAGTTAAACATTAAAGATCAGTGGGAGGACAAACTCTCCTGGTGTAAAAAGATGATTAAGTAGCTAATCAGATGGAAAATACATTTAACTACTCAAGGAATAACAATTACTTTGACTCATGCATAAATAATAAAATCATACAGATGACTCAGTCCTTCATTAAATGTTGAGGACAAACTGCTGGACTCAGTTTTCTTAGAAAAGACTTCTCTCTGTTGGCTATTGTAAACCTGCATGACCCCAATGTTAATTAAAACCATCTGACTTTCAAATTGTGCGGCAATTAGCGTCGTTATAAGTGGAGTGGTTCCACAGGTAAGTCCTGTGATTTATGCAGAGTTTCTCTTTAACCTCTAATCTCAGTTTGAGCTCCATCAAACAATTTGAGCTTGTTAAAGCTGAGCAGAGTCATATAAAAATATTCAGTTAATTAGAACCAAGTCACTGTTGCAGGTCCACCAAGGACCAATTGAGGCTGGTTTCAGATTGTTGTTTTGGATACACTTTTAAGTTAGGTAGTACATTTTTCATTTTTGGTTTCAAATCTCACTTTTTAGACACTGGAGCTGATAAGAAACTGTTTGCTTCCAAAGCCGGCCTCCAGTGATCTTTTGAGGAACGGCAACCAAGGACAGCCCTTGGAAGAGGCGACATAGGCAGCTGCCTAGGTGACATCTGCTGGAGGGGCACCACATTGCTATGATTAGGCCATTAATGTTTTTTTATATATACACCTTGACAGAGAGCTCATTTGGTTTAAAACGTAAAAATAATAATATTAATTAAAATATTAATAATATGACTTAAAAGTTTGACATTATCAATAATTTTCTAAGTTAGGTAGTGGGGGGGTGCTGTCACTGTTAGTGTTTTTAATACTTAACGAATGGAAAAGTAGCAAAACAAGCCTCAGGGACAGCTTTAAGGTAAAAAAAAAAGAGGATAAAACTGTTTCAAAGCATAGGTTTGTCTGTTTTATGTACATTCAAATTTCTTGGAACTCCCCTCTCCCCACGTGGTTGAAAAATACTCTTGTTTTTGGGCAGAAAGGAAGAATCTAACTGGTAATCCAGTTCTTTTTTTCTGTTTTTCCTCTTTTTAAACCCTTGACAACAGAAATTTCTAAACCTTTAACACTGGAGATTCCTGTCAAAAGATCAACCATGCGTAGTAATGCTAAATAGTGGTATAGTGGTATAGTGGTTAGTGCTCTGCTTGCGGTTGCAAAGGTCGGCAAATTGCATTCTAGCTGGGAGAGGTTATAATATTCAAAGCTATTGTCCTTGAGTGATTATTATTTAAGTTTAGAGAATTAAAATAAATAAATACTTGTTGCAACATATTCCAGGCGGCTACGTCGTTTTTTTTTTCAGACAATGGTATCAGTGAGTGTTTTTTTTTTTTTTTTATTTTTTATTTTTTATTTTTTTGGGGGGGTGGCAATAATCACATTTCAACCAGGGCGTCATGAAGCCCAGGGCCCTGACTGCAGCATTTAGTACTCTCTTGTTTGCAGCAAATTCAAGCATAAAATTACACCAAACATGATTGGAGGAATTGTCCTGACATTAAAACAAAGTCTGCTGAAGTATGGTGTACTTTTAGTGTATATGACTATATCCATAAGAGATGCGCTTCATTTGACGTGATGATTTTTTTTTTTTTAATGTTTATCATGATGTTCCTGATGCAACAATGAGCAGAGCTTTTTTAGCAGAGGGCAACTCAGGTGTTAGGAGATCCAGAAGCCAAATCAAAAGTGGATCTAAAATGTGTTTGACAAATAAAGTCACCATAGGTGTGACGAAATGCTAAAAAAATCCTCAATGACAGCATTGGAATGATTCAGAGAAGGGTGCATGCAGAACAGGCTGACCCTGAGACATCTTCTTTAAATACAGCAACAACAAACTGAAGTGCAGGCAGCTGTGACAGCTCCACAGAGAACCATAGGAAGCGATGGGAATTCTGGAAGAGTCACAGCATCCTGCATATAAACAAACAATAATGTCAACAAAAAATCACTTAAAATGCTTTTTTGAAAAATGAGTTGCACTTTGGTTTAGTGCCTCGTATTCACATCTCACAGTGAGAAATCTGTGGTTCAAGTCTTTTTTTGAGTGGAATTTGCTTTTCTTGCATCCATACTTTTTTTACATACTCCACAATCCAAAAATAACGCTTCCCAGGTTAATAGAGGATTCTAAATCGTCCTTTAGGTGAAACTGTAAGTGTATGTTTTTCTCTTTATGATAATAGGCAGTGTACTCTGCCTATAGCCCAACAGTCGCTGGCTCCAGCATCTTTGTTACTCTGACAGGAATAAACATGTTTTAGAAGACGGATGGACAGAAGTTTAAAATGATTTCTAAAGATCAATTTAATGAAATAAACTCACCAGAGTATGTACATATATTTTGTGAACTTTGGTTTTTGTCAGTTTTTTTTATGGGTTTTGTTCCTGTTTTGTTTTAAATCGTCAGTTTCAGGTTTGTCATGATTCACAGCTGTCTTCATTTCACTTAATTACCTTCAGTCTATTTCAGTTCTTCCTTGTCAGGCCATCTGGTCTGAAGTCACCTTTGTTGTTAGACCCATGGATTTTTTTTTTTTTTTTTCTTGTTCTGGTCAATTTATTAAATGTTAAGTTTCTGCCACCAAGCCTTGTTTCCTATGATTTGGGTAATTCACCTCCGATTCATGACAGTTTCAAACACAGGAGAACAAACTCAAATCATACTATGAAGTGGGCTTTAAAAAAATCTAATTTTTCATGAAGTGTTTCTACTGATTTCACAATTTTCTGTAAAAGTCTCTCAGAAATTCTTTGTGTAGCAAACACCTTGAAAAGAAGGAGGCTCCTAAAGAGAAAGAAGAAGAAAAAAAAAAAAAACAATAATTTGTGGTTTCTCATGGACACAAAATATTATAAAAGTAAGAGAGAGAAACTAAGTGGTCATGTCAAACAGCAGACCTTTTCAGAGTCAGTTACCTAAAGATCAAATTTTATGAGCCTATTTCGTTTTATTTTACCTTCAGACTCACCTCCAAATACATTGCAGCTTTGCTTGCATGCTGTTACTGTTGTTGTTTTTGAATCTCTCTAAAACGACTTCTAAAGTCATGTGCCTGGTTTCACCAGCTTTGATCAACTGATATGTTTCATTCTTTTTTTTCCTCCATATCCCTTAAGGAGCTCCTTATAAAATGAACACGCTGCTGTATGAAATAGTTTTTATCATGCGAGATGCCACTGTATTCAATTGGTGCACATTTTTAGTTTTGACTAATTATATCATTCCCTTGATAGTCATCATATTTTCTATTTTTATTTCTCTTACCTTATATTGCAGAATGCTGGAGCCACTTTTTGCAGGTAGTCTGAAAACTAGACCTAAGAGGAGACTTGTAAGCAATTAGTATGACCCTTTCCATCATCTTTCTCCTGCTGAGGAACCAGCTAAAATGTACCAGCAGATGTTGATAAATCTAAATTTTATGGCCATTATTGTCACAAACAACAATAACAACAAAAATATTAATTTAAACAACTCCTAAATGGCTATTTATTAATCAATGTGTACACTTAAACAATTTCCATTTTTCAGTAATGTTTTAATTTATTTTTTTTTTTAATTCTCCAACCCAAGAAACCAAAGGTTGATGTAACCCAAATGTAAAATTTAAATTAAGTAGACTTTGGTTTTGTGGAAAAAAAAAAATGGGCAAAAAGGCAAAAACCGAGTTTGTCATCAGATCTTGAACCTCTGCAGTTCTACTTCAGATATACATACAATGCTCAGCTTTGTAAGAAAATTGCAGAAACCGGCCTCTTTGGCAATTATTTCGGGGCTTTTTTGCACACCTGATGATGAGGATTTACCTATTAGGCTGATTTTGGGGCTTAACTGACTTACTGAAGTCACGTGACCCTAAACATATGAGACCATTACAAGAGAAAGGGACAGAATGCACATTAAAGAAGGATTTTTTATTTATTTATTTTCCTCCAGTTACACTCAGCAAAAACACCTTTTTATTTGAATGGATTATGTTATCAGATCAATTAAATTTGAAGGTTTCAGAGGGAAAATCTTAAGGACGTAACTTTCCTTAGGCAGCAATTATTGCAAAGAATGCCACAATCGTTTTGAGATGTAGATTAAAAGTATTGGTCCAATAATAAAAACAATCCCCCCTTTTTTAGAACAAATTTGGAAACAGATTTCAAGTTTTTTGCTAAAATCTCATTCTTACACAAAACATTACATTTCTTTCATATTTAGTATTTATGTTTTCATACTTTTTTTTTTCCATTTCCAAATTTAGTTTTTACAACAGAAAGTTAGGGGGAAAGAGCCAAAATTTTCTGGCACAAACATCGCTAGCAGGTCAGCAGAGGAAAGACTTGTTTTCTCCTGCAGGTTACTAACAGTTTTGCCTGTTTTACTGCTTCAGCAGTAAATACAAGAAAAAGTATTTTTGTTCCAAAATTGGACCAAACACTTTTACTCGAGCCACACATTACGATGAAGTGTTGTGAATTAACTTGCTTGTTATCAAAACTTCATTTATAAATGTGGTCATAATTATTTTTCCATTTAAAGATCATTAAACTGTACTGATTCAAATCCTGTTTGAGCATCAGAGGAAGATGCCAAAACACGCTGTCTAGAGAAGACATTTTGCAAGCAAGACAAAAATGTGATACTATTGATGACTAAAGAATCATTCCATCATGTATTCAGTTACTGTGAATCGTGTGCAAACCTGGTTTATTTTTTTTAACCTCTTTCAGTCAATTAATGATTCAAACCCAGGCTTGCACATACAAATCCTCGAGTTTCGGTGGTTTCATTTTTACTTCCTGCAGGAGAAACTAACCTGAAGACTCACTGACCATCTGAGTATTCCTGTTTCCAAAAGGCAATTTAAGCTCTTCCTCTACCCCTACAGTTTTTACCTACCCCTACATTTACCCCTCCAAATAGAGAGATATAGTCTCTTTAAATTCAGACGTTACTACCACTCAATGATGTCGTCAATAGTCGCTGGTCACGGGAAAATAAACAACTTCAGTTTTACAACTTTAAAAGGTAACACTGTCTTTTACAATACAGTACTTACAGGATATTTAAGTGGAATTTACATGGCACTTTTTAATAGGACCTACTCAGTACTTAAAGGGTACTAGCTATGTATTATGTGGTACTATTTGGTTCATACATGGGTAGTACCCACTAGTTACTGTACATACAGGGTTTTTACATAGAACTAGCTGGGTATTTATATGTTTTAAGTACAAATGAAGTACCTTGAATATATTTTTTCACTTATTGCATGTTTTATGGTATTTACCATGTGTAACAACTTAGTAGATAAACAGAAACTTTTTTCAAAGTACTATGAAAAATGAAGTAGAATTTACTCTCTACTTATTTAGCATCTTTATGCGTGTCACGGTACTCACCATATGTAAGAAGATGGGTAACTATATAGTACTAATGTGGTACCCTATTGTGTTTTTTTTTTTTTTTTATGGTACTTACGATTAATGAGAGCAGAGTAAGTGCACAGAATTTATTTATTGTATGTGTATTTTACATTTGAAGTTATTGGGTGTGTAGTGGTATGTACTATAGGACATAATAGTTATAGAGACTTCCTCTTAAGTACAATGAAAGTGGGCTGTAAAAGAAAGTCAGCCCTATTTCCACTCTACTCTACTACATGGTACTTGCAATAATAGAAGCAAGGTATGTTCACATGAGTATTACTTGGTATTTATCCCTTAAGTTACAATAAAGAGCATCAGAAACGAAGAACTTTTGATGAGTCATGCTGACATACTAATGCACTTTATGTTTTTACACCCAATTAACTGCATTTTGATTTAGGATTATGATTCTTTTTAAGCTTAAGTTCATGTCTGACACCATTTTTCGAAACAATCTGACAACGAAGAAACCAACATTTGTGATTCAGAGAGACTGTGATAATGTCAACTTTACTACAGGGCAGAGAAATGCAAATGTGATCAAGATGGGCGTGGGGAGGCTGAAACAAATGGGTACAGAAGCAGAGAATTGTGACCTGCAGCTGAGAAACGAAGCGCTACTGGGACTTTATGTGGGTGGGAACCTATTTTAAGGGAGAGACAGAGACTCTGAAGCCACCCCCACAATTACTGTAGCAGATCCTGAAGGAAGCTCTGAGGAACACAAACGTGAAAATCAGCTAAAGTGTTATTGTTTCTTCATTTTAATAGCTGATTACAGCAGCAGAAAGCTGTCATCATTACAATCTGTTTGTGTATAATGGAGAGGAAACTGTGGCTGAGACTGTGTTGATCAGTTCTCATGTTTTGTGCTAAAAACGAGCCTGAGACGCATCACTGGAACATGTATATAGCTTAGACTAAACCTGCACTAAAATCATCACTCAGATCCAAAATGACAAAAAATAAAAATACTAACGTTTTTAAAGCATTGTTTTGTTTTTTAACCCTTTAACACCTGAGCTGTCACAGCGACACTTAAAGAGCATATCCGCTTTGACCAACTGTAACTAGGATAGCATTAACGTGCGATAATCAAATTGTTGCTTCTTGAATTGTGAGGTGCCTATCTCTGAAATTGTGTTGATTGTGTAAACTGTTGAAGAGTTACAGTTGTTGAATAAATCACAACACTGGAACATATGCTCTGTTGTAAAAACGTTAAGTGTATTGATGAGTGTTTAGGCCCCACCCACTTCCAATAATAGACAGTAATTCTACTAAAATAAGCAATCTTTTCAGAAAAAAAAATATATATAACTTTGGGATTTTTTATTTGAAAACCAAGTTTTTTGGAGAAATTAAAAATAGGCCAAACAAATATTTACCATCTTAAATTTCTTGACATTTTATAATGCTGTTATTAAATAATTACTTTTTAAAGCAGAATTAAATTCACTCCTTGATATAAAATCAATTTAAGAAATAGCTTTTTTTTTACATTTTTATTCTACTGATATTTATTTGTTATATATTGTTTCTGAGATTAATTAAGCTAGTTTTCCCTTATGTTTGAAGCTGAATAAATATCTTTTCTACATGTTGTTCAACATAAACTCAGTTTCTGTACATTGTAACTTGGTATAAAAACTGTTACTTTTCCAAATGAAGACATTAGCAGTTAGGATTTAAAAACACATAAAGCTTCAAGCGATTCTCCTCCAGCAAGATCTAAGGCCAGTTTTTTCGTGTTTCCGCCGTTCAGGTTTGAAGATTTATTTGGAGCCATTTTGCTCCGCGAACCTCGGAGATGCTTAACAGGAAAAAGCGTCCACGGCTAATGAGATTAAGCTAATTGTTTTTTCCTTGGGGTTTATAAGAATACCATTACAAGGAGGTTAATTAGCTCAATAAAATATGCCAGCATAATTGACAAAGATCATGTCTTTGATTGGCAAACAAGAGTCCCCTCGCTTTATTCCAATTACACCCGTGATAAATGGCGTATGACAGTCTGCTGGCACGGCTCGCCGTGTTTACACCAGAAGCCTCTGAACCTTTTTTTATTCAAAAAAAAAAAAAAAAAACAGTTTAGCAGCAAGATCCAGTAAAAGTCACAGGTTTTACAACTGACTGTAAAGTCACGGCTCATAAATCATGTCATGCAGCAGCTGTTTGGCTGCGTGCTGTGATAATGACTCACGCTCTGACAGCAGGCCAAAAAATATCTTAAAAAAAAAAAAAAGAAAAATCTTGACCGCTTGCAGACCGTTCATTAACATCAGGCTCAGAAAGAGAAAACTCTCTGTCCATCAGCGTCTGTCCGAGTCATTAGCATTGGTCCGGGATGACAGCCCCTGACACATGACAGGAGAAGACCTTCTCAGGAAAGCACATCTGACAACCAACTGATCTGACTGACTCACTCAAACCGGCTGACAGATGAGCCGCAGACAAGAGACGGAGGAGGCAAACAAACCGTTGTGAGGAAAAGGATTATTTGGAAGGTATCTGAGTGGCTTAACCCTCCTACGCCGCCACTGCCCCTTCAAACTTGGAAACGGCGGCGCACAAACCAAAGCTCGGAGTGACTGGCGGCTCCTGCTTGCCAAGCGGCACTGATGCCACCGCACACAGAAGAAGCTGCCAAAGCTTGTCAAACACAGGGCAGCCGTCCACATGAGTGGTCGCATCACGCAGCTGCCAGGTCCTGAAGGCAGCAAAGCTCCTGTTATGGCATGCATGCTCACAGCGTAGGTGTGTGCTCCCACACAGCCGGGGAGAAAAGTTCTCCGGCGGACCATTAGAACGGGTCACATATTTAGGAAACACTCATAAATACGATCGCTGAACTTTCAACTCCGCAGTTTGTTCCCGCGTCTGCCGCATAAATAAAAACAGGCTTCTTGCTGAACTGGCGCATTTCATGGCGCACCAGCTCCATATGACAAATGTGGCTCATGATCGTAATTGGGGCTGGCTCGCTCGCTTTGTTTTGAGTATTTACTGGGGGGGAGAAGCGCCTGAGGGATAACAAAGGAAAAGAAAGGAGAGTTGCCTTTTCGGTTGGGCTCTCAGTCAAGATAAATGTGTTTGTGTTCCTCTGCGTGGGAGCATGCAGATGTTCCCTGATTGGGTCTGGTCTGAGTCTACCTGAGCGGGGTGGGTGATTTGATCCAGGCTGGTGCACGCACGTGCGTGTTTGCTTAAGTCGCTCTATTGAATGTATTTGCATAATCTTAAACAGCAGTGTTTGTCAACGACAAAACAAGAGATTATTAATGCTCCCCCCTCCCTTGATAAATAGTGAGATGTCCAAATAAGATCATTATCAGAGGAATTCTGAATCAATCTATTCAAGTTAATTACCCCCCTGATAGATTGGAATGAGAAAATGGGAACGTTTGCACTAAAACTTCACTTCAGTGCAACAAAATATTCAAACCGCCAAGAAACAGAAACTAAAGGCTTACAATTTTTATGTTTAACGTTGTCATTTTGATGTCTCAAATGTTCTTTAGGCTGAATTTAAAAACAATCCTTCATTTTAGCGGAAAAAATAAAGATTAGAGGTTGAAGTTTTTGATTTAAAAAAAAAGGAATTACAACCTTTTAGCATGACTGTTAAATACCCACTCCAGTCGTCTTTTGAGCTATTTTAAAAACATTTCCATTATTTTAATTGTGATGATGTCATTTTAAGCCAAAATAAAAAAGAAATAAAATAAAAAATCTGTTATTTTCTTGAACATAGCTTTATGGAGAGCAGCAGTAGTTCATCAGAAATGTCTGAGTTGTGGGCGGGGCTGTTGGCACAGTATGTACAAATAAACTATGTTACATCAAATGTATGCATTGTCACGTGTGGTGTGCCTCAAGGGTCAGTCACTGGCCCTGAACAATTTATTATCCATTTAAACAATTTAAATTCAATATACAAAATATTAAATTTAGTTTTATTTGCAGATGACACTACCTTCTATTATACAGGAGACAATATTGAATAAATTATAGCAGTGGTGCAGACTCAGAGAAGATTAAACTGTGGTTTGATGGAAAAAAAAAAACTATCGTTAAATGATGACAAATTGTATTTTATGATATTTAGTAATATAAAAACAAACTATATGGTTCATTAAACATGGATAATATTAACATCAAAAAAGCACAAGAAGTACAATTTTTGGGAGTTATCATAGATGAAAATCTAACTTGGAAATCACAAGTCAATAATGTCAAAACCAAAATAACAAAAGCAATTGCAGTACTTCACAAAGTAAAATGGTTCTTTGACAATAATTCTCTATATATTAAACAATTCTTCAATTGCACCATGCTTGAATTATTGTATAGAAATGTGGGGTACAACTTATAAAAGATATACTAATCCAATTTAAATATTACAAAAAAAGAAATAGGAGTTACAAAAAGTAAATATAGGTACCTGTCTAATCCATTATTTAAAAAAAATTCAAATCATTAAAATGTTATGATCTTGTAAATGTTAATATTTTTAAAACGTATTTATAGTTTAAAAATGCAATGCTCTCCTCCTAATTTAATTTCATTTAATGAAAATATACTTGAAAAGAAAAAGAAAATTGAATCTAAAAGGGCATGAAATATTTATTAAACCAAATCACAAATTACTTTTGAAGTGTATCAGTGAAATTATAAACGGCAACATCAAGTTTTAAAAACAACGTTACTTTAAAACAGACCCTCTTCCCATCACCCATAGCAGAACTCTCTGTTAACATGCTCTTCCCATCTAGTTTACAGCCCTTCACGTTCATTTTATTGTATTTTATTTATATTTTAATTGTTTTAACTGTATTTTATTTTAGTATTGATGCTTTTGGCCCAGGTCCTTTGAAAAAGAAGTCTCAATGGGATTTCCTGGGAAAATAAAGGTTAAATAAAATAACCTAACATTACCGGTGCTACGAAACTGGTGTGCAATATCAGAGCTACTGTATATCCAGTTTTACGGTTGTGAGCCAGACTTTAGATGAGGAAAACGAAGATGTGCATGCATCTATTTGTCTACAAGTGGATGCATCAGAATGGAGCAGAGCAGAGATTTTGTGTTAGCTGTCCAATGTATTTTCTATGTAGCAAATGTAATCTTTTTCAATTACTACAAATTTGAATAAAAAAATACTAAAAATGTAATTTTGAGCCTAATTTTCTATATATGTGTCCTCCATACCATAACCAGAGAAAACCGTAGCAGCTGAACCTTTTCCTCCAGATCATCTGCCTGTTTCCAGACCTCCAACCCATCTAGGCACTGATTGGTGATTTCCAGTTGCTATTAATTAAACTCGGTTGTATGAGATAGAATCCTTTAATAGTGTTTTTTTTTTTTTCTTTTTTTCAGATTAATCACAGAGTTAAGCTTTTTTAGCTCTCTAAACCCGTCCTTCCCATTCAAATCTGCTCATGTTCAAATCCATACTTTAGTTTTCCGCTGTGTTTTCCTCCCTCGTACTTCTCATGCTTTTTCTCGGAAAAACAGGCTCATTTACCAAAATATGGTTCTTTTTAATACAGTACAGAGCTGGGCCATTACCTCCTTGAGGTGGGGAAAAGGAATAAAATGCTGAGTTAAGAACAACCTACTTTCATTTTCCTCTCCAGTCTCTGCAGTTTTTTGTTCACTTAAGACGATCGATTCACCTGATCTTAGGCTCTCCCACTGCTCCGTCTTTTCTCCGCTTTGCTCTCCTCCTGCAGATTTTGGATTAAATGTGTTTTAGAAGGTTTTGTTTTTTTTTTTTTTTTTGGTCCAACAAGAAAAATCATTAAGCTCAGAGTGAATGTATTTGTCGGGATTGGACTCAATGTGTGGCATGAAGGGAGGCACTATATTTAGGATTTTGATTTAAACTTACAAGTTAAACTAAAATCAATACAGCTGAGAAAGGTAAGACACATGACTGTGAGCATGTGGGTATAAGGGATCTATAAAGAATGTTTGAAGCTTTGTGAGGTTCATATGTGTGATGATCTTTTTAGAGACGGGTAAAAACAGGAGTTACGAACTGATTTATCAGAGATTGGATCAAGTCGTTCAGCCAAATTCTTCCTGGTTTCCTCAAAGTAGGTAGACCAAGTAGTAGGTAGATTGTTTTCACAGCGCTTGCGTGGTGTAGACCGCTAGTGTCTCATTGTAGTGCAACAACTAGAGGACAGTTTGGATGTTGTTCAATTTTGTGGGAGAAACAGAGATGCTGCTGATGACATCATAGATTGGGCAGTACTCATAAACAGAGGCAGGCGGAGCTTCAAGAATCGTTGTTTTACTTCCTTGTTGGGAAAAAACTCATGAAAATAAGTAATATTTCAAACATAATTTGTTTTTTAGTGTTCCAAAGGTAATAAATCATGGTATTTTCTCCTTTGACTAAACAAGACTGGTAAAGTTTTCATTAATATTTGTGTGTTCGCTGTTTTTGTTAATAGACCAAAAAAAAAAAAAAAAAATCTCTAAATTAATTGGTAAAGAATATGTTTTTGTGGATTTTTCTGTAAATTAATTAAAGAATAAAGTCAATGTTTTAACGCTGTCACAGAATAAGTGGACTAATTATTTGAAGGCGTTAATGACAAACACAAAGGCTGTTTGTAGTCTACAAACACAGAGCAGTAATCATACAAAGTCATGAACTCTGTAAACAGAGTTAGATATTTAAGGCAAATAAAAACCAACTAAAACATTTAAAATCTTTTTGGTTTTTCTCCAAAGACACATTCAACAGTTTACACTTTCCTATGTGGAAAGTTTGGATTTTTCTCAGAAAGTTGAGAACGCTTCTACTCCTGTAAACTTGTGTCAGTTCTCATGAATGCAGATTTGAAATCAGGCTTTTTCAAAAGAACTAGATAAAAAGTTTTGTTTCACTTGCTTTTCCTGCACATATTTTATTCATTTCCAGCATGTGTGTATTTTATCTTCCATCTTTTACCCTGCAGACGCGCCTCAGGCTACAGACTTAGGTGATGTTATTTTGTGATGCGTTTAATGCTCTCTCTGTCCTACCACTCCAGTCAACAAATTCTAATAGTAAAACTAAATATGTCTCAATATGAACCTCGTTGTTTGTCTGTATTTATTCATTCACATCTCTGAATAATTCAGATCAACACTTAGATTGCTTGATTTTGATTGACTGAAGAAATATTAAACAGTTTTAAAATGCTCTGACAGGCAGATGAGGTACATACAGCATGAATAAATGAATAAAGTTCAAGTTTTCCTTCCCGGTTTGCTGTAAATAGACAATATTTTCTCTTCAAGAAGACCGTCAGGAAGAGCTTAGAGCTCCTGTCTGTTCACAAGAAGTGATCCGGATTTATTTCCTCTTTTTGTGCATCCAAATGCTGTGACAGAAAATGACCAGTCTAAAAACTCAAAGCAATAGGTAGCCCTGCAGTAAACAAAATAAATAAACAGAGAAATGCCCTGGTCAATAAGGAGGGGGACCTAATGTCCTCTCATTTGTCAGTACTCCCACCTACGACAACCCCCAGCCATGACTGAATTCTAAAGCTCGTAAATTGCTCTTACATCACCATTTTGATCTATTAACTCTCTTTTTACAGAGAAAAAAAAAACACCTTTAGACACAGGTGACATAAAGGTCAGCTTATTTACACGTTTCAGGAACATACAGGGCAGCAGAAAAGTCTAATGAGTAATGGAATAACATGAATCATGTTGTGGCCCTTTGGAAATCTGAGGAAGTGGAGATCAGCCAGGTCCACTTTGATGTTCTGGTTTGGTGGCAGATGGCCACAGTCGGATCAGAACAACAGGAGAAAGTCATGACAAAGCTACCCAACACCTTGAAAAAAGTCATGGGGAAGGAGTTTGTGATGATTTTTTTGAGGTCATTTTTGGGTAGACTGTCTGTCTGAAGTCAGACAAATGCAGGTTTGAACATATTTATCATGATCGTGTTACAGATGGTGTTCTTTTATTATTTTATAAATCTGGTTAATGACTGCCTGCAACAAACCTGTCTCTGTGACATCATCTGGAAACAGTTCAGAATAGCATCCTGAAAAATGGAGCAAGCAAAGTTTGGAATGGAAGTCTGGGTTTTGTCATCCTTACCAGTCAGAAAGATGGCTAAGGCAGAGGATCATCTGCATAGAAGATGAGCCTGGGTGAAGCATTTGCTGTTAACGCCAGAAAATCTCTGTGAGACTCGGCAGGACTTCTTGATTTAACCACGGCGGCTCATTTGACCACAGTTATAAATTTGAAATCGTATTTTGATGTTAGTTTTCATTAATTTCCAACAACTTTGCTCTGAGAAACCAATAGGCTGAATGGATTGGTCACAGCAATGTCATCAAACATTGGATAATTAGCTAAAAGAGTCTTTGGAAGGAAGGAAAGAATCTGTCTTTTGGAGGAAGTTCGGTCCACAAAACTCTTCACTTCCTTGTTCACTAAAAAGAAATAATCTAAGTTAGCGCATGTATTTATGTACACATGCACACAAAGTCCGGCCCACAAGTCGGAGGCAAATTTTTGATTAGCTACTTCTATCCTGCAGAAACTACGTCTTACAAAGCGACAGTTTTTTTTAATTTAAGCTAAAATCTACATAATCATAACAAAAAGACCTCTGAGAACGCTTTAAAAATAAATCAAAATATGATCCGATTGGGACTTTAAAATGAAGCTACCAACACTGTTTTTTTTAGTCAAGATAGCAATAAATTCTGATCTGTTTCTTGTTATTAGTGTAAGTCACATTGTAAAAAAAACAGTCATGTAATCACAGTTACTGGACTGTTTTGATGGTTTTATGCCGATTTCTAAAAGATGACACAGTTCACAATAAAAAGTCGTCCTTCTGGTCAGGATTAAAGTTTTAGTTGAGTCTCCTGTTTAAATTGAAAATATATTTGTAAAAATATAGTTTATTGAAACCTGTGTATAATCGGATTATATTATTGTTCTAGCCAAGATGACGTATTTTCCACATGTTAGAAATATGTCCGTTTAATTTTTTGACTTTGATATAAAAAATGACTGAATGTGACTCTTGGCGTTTTAAACCTTTGCCCTGTAATACCCGAGGTCCTCAATGTTTTTCCTTTTCTCATCAAACGTCAGCCTGAATCCATCACAGGCATTTCTGATGTGTGTCAAGCATGTGGATATCAGGAGGCAAGAAGCAGGTAAGCATGGAGGATCTTTTTAGAGGTTCGACAAGCGGCCGGGGCGAACATGCAGAGGCACTGTGTATGTCACGCCTGATCAACTCTCATAACAGTTCTGCTTGCACAGCAGACTCATTTACACGACTACCCCGGTATGCCCGACCACACACCCCCCACCCCCCACCGAACACCAGCGGATGCAATTACCTGAGCCTTCATTTACATCCACTTTACTACAGACACCTCCTGCCTCCATTTTGCTTCTCAAGGATAGAGTGGACACACTTTAGCACCAATTGGGAAAATGAAGCAGAAATAAATTCATTTCTCACTTTTAGAGGGAATGTGTAAAAATAAGAAAAGTTTTTTTTTTTTTTTAACGCCTATGCTGTTCAAATCATCCAGACCGGGTTGAGAAAGTTTAGAAACATTCTCCAGTGAGAAGAAAATGCGATCTTGAAGCGTGATTTCCATGGCTGATCGTCTTTAAAACGTCAATTTTAATCCGTTATCAGAGTAAACACGCGGAGGCTTCTGAATCTGTGAATAATTTAATGTCATGCTCCGGTAAGTGCAGATTTTACAGACAACAGTAGATTCATATCTCACCACTTCTCATTACTGCAGACTTGCTTGGATTGGTCAATGAAAGTTTCAGCGTTTTTAATCAATTTCATTGATTTTCTGATCACCATTAACAGACCTGGCGTGCGAGGCGTGAAAATGGATGATCTTCATCTTAGAATAAGATCAGGGAGAGAAGAGCAGCCAGACAGCAGAGGAAGTTTAGAACAGACGTGGACTCGGTGAGTGTTACTTCTAGAACAGTAAAAAAAAAAAATCTAAATAGTCTCGACTGCTTTCACATTTTAGCCTTATCTGAACTGTATGCTCGCCACCTACGGTGCAGTTCCAAAACTGACCTGACCAACTTTGGCAGAGGCTATATCATGTAATACCAGGTCCAGGTGTTTACCCAAAACACCATCAAAACAGCAGGTTCACCCCACTTCTGGTAAATATCCCATCACTTTCATACTTCTCCAGTAGCTCCAGTCACAACTGTTTGATTATTTGGCGGTGAACTCTTTACTGGTAATGTTATTTCTTTAACTCGTTTTGGGAAATAGTCAAGAGATGATCAAAGATGTTGCCATTGCTGTGGTTATGGCTGTCCTTATTGTGTTGTTGTTTAGCATCTCAAAGTACACAAAGGGTAGAAAATATTGTACTTTTAAGCAACACTCTCCTAAATTTTTCTGACGCTTCCTCAATTTTTACCACTTTTTTACAAAACTCTGGCATTTAAAAAAAAAATGTGAACAAAAACTGGTCAAAAAATGTTTTATTGTATGTTTTGTTTCTAGTTATTTAATGGTCAGCAGCTAAGCAAACAGATAACATCTGAAAGCGTCTTATGTTAGACAGATATTACTGTTACATTAGTGGGTAATGAATCTTCGGACATATAGTGTGTGTGGATTGAGGAATTTCATTTTTGTCAGTTATGTTCTGGTTTTTGGTCATGTTCTGCTTTGAATTGACCCTCAGTCACATCAGTTTCAGGTCCGTTGTGATACACAGCTATCTGAAGTTCAATTATTTACCCTCAGTTTTTTAAAGTGTCTGGTTTTCACTTCTTCCTTTTCAGGTCATCTGCTCTGTTTTGTTCTGTCATCATTTTTTTTAATCTCTGTAGGTTTTTTTCATGTTTTGGTTAATTTATTCAATGGTTAAAGTTCCTGTCATCAAGATTGATCTCCTGCATTTTGGGTCCACCACGACCTCCTCGCAAGCTGTATATTTCTACAAATGACTTTTGTGTTTTAGGAAAATCTTTATTTATGTCAAGTGCATGTGTATATATTTCTTTTTGGACAGACATAAAAGAGGAAAAAGGAGAGAAATGGATGTCAGAGATGGGGTACAAAAGAAAGGAGAAAATGGTGAATTTGAAAATTATGTTTAAATGATTAAAATGAGTTTACAAAAGAGGTAGACAAAGTTGAACAAAAGCAGTTGCCAATTCCTTTTGTTCAAATTTGTCAACTCCTGTTGCTGAACTTTGTCGAACCCTTTTTGTAAACTTATTTTGTTTAACTTTGATAAAGTTAGACAAAAAGGTTTGACAAAGTGGAAAGAAAAGGGTTAAAATTTTTTAACAAAAGGAATTGACATAGTTAAAGAAAAGGAGGTGAAAAAGTAGAACTAAAGCGGTTGAAACAGTTGGAAAAAATTGACTAAAAAGTGAAACAAAAGGGATTGAAAATGTAAAAATGGGTTTAAAAAGTTAAAAAAAGGGAGTTACAGAAATTAAAAAAAAAAAGTTTTTGAGAAGCTGAATAAAAAGGGCTGAAGGAATAAAAAGGATTTAAGAAGTTTGGAGAATAAAGGGTTGAAGAATTTGAAAAAAAAATTTTTGAAGCGGTTGAAAAAATTGTGGTATGAAAAAGCGGTAAAGAAGGAATTAAATAATTTGAGGTAAAAAAAGGTTGAAAAAGCTGAAAACAAAACAGTAGTGTTGTATATTTTGTGGCACTAGATGAAGCTCAAATGTTAAGATTTGACTATTATCTGCTATGTCATGTTCTAACTCAATGCACCATACCGAAAATGCTCTACACAAATGATTACAAAAAAAGCTGTTCAAATTCTGATTTAATTAATTTGATAGATGTTAATCTATCAAAGTGTGTTTCCCCCTATTTGCAGTGTGAATAGAGTTTTGTGGAACAGGTTTAGACTAACAGAAACTTGCTTTATAGAGGCCAGACTGCACCAGCCTCTAAAGGGCTCTACAGGAAAAGCACCATTAATTAAAAAGATGCTAAATCAACACAAGAGAGCCATAATAATAAAGCCAGAGCTTGATTATAATACATCTCACATTAAAAGCTCATTTTTACCTTCCCTCCAACTAAAAGGGACACACAAGATAAACATTAAATCTGCAAACCGCATTCCCCCCCTGAGGGGGGAAAGTTCTCCCAATGCGGAGAGCTGCTGTTGCTGCTTCGCTTTTTTCCGATTGTCTCTTTTAGAAATCAGCCAGAGACGTTTTCCGTTCCCATGGTACTGGGAGCAGGTGAAAACACAAACAAATTCACAGCCACACAAACTTCACTTAGCGCCCCCCCCCCCCCCCCCCCCCCCCCTTCCCTCCTGTACCTGCTCGGCTTCAAAGCTGGAGCCTGAGAGACAAAGTGAGAGTAGTAGTGTAACGGAGAGATTGATGAGGAGGGAGAACAGAGGGCAGGAAGAAGAAGGATAAGAGGGAGCTGTCAGTCAGGAATCGTGGGAGGCAGGAAAAAAAAGACTCACTGTAAGAGATGTTTCTATCTCTTTATGTAGTGTTTAGGGAGGATCAGGTAGACAGAGAACAGTGGTGCACTTGATAGACCCACTTTAATGAAAACTGTGTTTTTGGAATATTAACGTGTTTTTATAGCATTAACATACGTTAAGAAAAATAAGCTTAAAATAGCATTTTTCTGAGTATTTCTTTATCTTTGTGACTCAGGAGCAGACAAAAACAAATGTCAATTGAAAAAGCCTGTAGCTCAATCTGATGCAGACAGACAGCTACACGGACGTCTTTGTTTCCCTCATCCGAGCTGGCATCTGACTCAAAAAAAAAAAACTGTACAGCTTAATAACTCAGATATTGCACGCCAATATTGTAGCAGTGATAACATTAGATTTGGGATCTAAGGGGCTGTAAGTTAGTGGGAGAGAGTGTAAACACAGGTATTATGGGAAATGAGTGGAGGCTTACTCCGCACCAACTGTCCCATCCACAACTTAGAGGCACATTTCTCATTAGCAACTGTTTCGCTGCAGAAATTTTCCTTGAAAACAGCAGATTTTTTTTCTTTGACAACAAACAGAATTGTTATTAAAAGAAAACATTTTTGCATTTTGTTGTTGAAAATTCAATTTAAATAAAGTTGTACATCAGACAAAGACGATGATGTCACAGACATGTGACACACCCAGCTTCAAAAATATGACTCCAAATGACTGACCAAAACTCTGTTGTTGCAGTTTGTAACCCTTCTTCTTCTCCAGAAGTAGTCACTAGTGGCAAAGTTGGCAACTTTTTCTGTTTTGGGGGGACTTTTCTTGACTTTGACACTTTGCCTTTGTCTTTTCAAAGAGCAGTCACAGCAGTCTTGAGTTCTGAACCTTTATGTTCAAAGAGCGGATCAATCTTCTTCGGCAGAACCTCCCAGCTGCAGTCAGAGCAGAATTCTCCGCCCAAGATTCAGTCTTTGATTTCAGACCGAAACTAACATGAACTGAGTTCTCAGCGTAGCTGCTGGGGAAACTGTTTGAGCTGGAAGTAAATGCAACAATGTGCATTTTATTTAAAGTTATCTTACAGCAACAATGGAGAAGCTACAAGCAAAAAAAAAAATAGATTATGTATCAAAACATGGGTTATAAATAAAAACGCAAAACAGAAAGATAGATAAATGAAGATGTTAAAATAAAATAGATCTGATGACAAAAAAAAACATGTTTTTAATATTCAAAACACAACATAAGTAAGCATATATTCACGACTGAAAAGGAGCAGTGGAAGAATTAAATTCCTGCTTTATTTCTGCCACTATTTCAAATTTTAAAGGAAAAAGTCAAAGTAGAAGTTATCAAGGACAACTACAGTGTTTATAGTTTTAAATAGCTATAATTTTAGATTTCTATGATCAAAGAAAAATAAATCACACATTTGTTTGTCGTGACAGTGCTATGGATTGGTTTCTGTTTCCTTGGGGTTCACTTTGTTTGCATTTGGATCTTTTATTTGTGGAATCTCTGCAGCCTTTCTTTACTTTTGTGTTGCTGCTTTGAGCCGTCATGTTTCACAGCTGCAGTGAGTTTACAGACACGACAGCTGCCGCTCCTCTTCCTCTCCTGACGTGTCGACAGTATAGATGCAGCACCGGTTTCAGTTCCTGCTTGACAAATCTTCTTGTCACTTATTTTCTCCTGACACTTTCCTCACGTTGCACTGTTTATCTTGTAGGATTTAGTAGTTTAAGTTTCTGACAAGCTTCTAAATTGAATTTTCATTGTTGTTGTTTTAGTTCATTTAGGGAATCGATCTCCTGTTTGTCAATTTTCCTTCATACGAATCTTTTTTTTTTCTGTCATTAACAAAAGCAAACTAATTATTTAAAGTGATATACACCACCGATAAAATATTTTTTTCAACGATTCTTCTTTATTCAAATTAAATTACACTTTGTTCTAACAGGTTTGAAAGGGTTATGCTTATGTTTTCATTACAAATCTGTATGTCCTTTTTTTAGATTTAGCTTTTTTATTTTCTAATTCTATGGTTCGTATTATTTCAGTATACTTTACTCATCACTTAGAAGAACTGCAGCATCACTGGGAGTATTTACAAAAATATAAATAAATAAGCATAAATAATATCTGAATCTACAAGGCATAAGTGCTTAAAATAAAACAAAAACAACCATTTAAGGGTTAATGGATATTAAAAAAAATGCATCTATTGGCAGAATTTTCCATTTTGTTTGAGCAGTTTTTAAAGTTTTAATCACAGATCTTCCTTTTTGTGGCAACTTTAAGGCTTGACATAGATGCTGATCCCTTGTAGCAATCCACAAAAATACATACATTTTTCCTATGTATAGTCTTGGGGGGAAAAAAAAACCCCACACATTCCAAGGTTTTAGAATCATTCCAGGTGAAAGGATATTTAAAAAAAATTCCTGGTCCTGGCTGTCCTCTCCAGAACAAATCATCAAAAAAACATAAAAACTTGCAGGTGAACAAACAGGTGCACAGAGTCGAATTCTTCTGCTGATCATGTGACGTTGCCTAAGTAATGGCGGTTACACCTGTGCTGCACCTAAACTCTTTGAGTCAGGAGGTGCAACTATGAATTATGTTCTCTCATAGCAGCCTCTTTGACCACTGTGCTGAATTTACATGTTTTATAGTTACTGACCTCTTTTTTAATCTTTGTAAAAGAAACTTCTTATAAAGAGTTCAGAGTTGTTATGCAGACGCGAAATGATCATTTCCACAACACACTCCACACTTAAAATCTCGCTCTAATCATCTTTGATCTATTTTAAATGCATCTTTAATTGTAATTTTTTTCATTTTTACCCAAAATAAAAAAAACAAAAAGTAATTTTCTAGGACAAAGTCTCTGCTCATTAGAAATGTGCCTGTGAGTTGTGGGTGGGACTGTTGGTAAGCCCATCCTCTTCCCATCATGCATCTGTTTATGTGATCTCCAACTAGCTTACAGCCCCCTACAACCACAACCTAACATTACTAGAGGTGAGTAATATCCAAAACACACCTTAGATCAAGATAAACATTTATTGATCACTCTGAAACTACATTTTTAAAACTTGAAAACATTTAACTTTTTATCATTACTGTGAATTTATAACTGGCAGGAATATAAATTAACTTGAACCTTAAATAATTTTTATTTCACTCTTGATAAAATATATCTGTTGTCTAAATATACTAATTACAAATAAGCCAGAAATAACCATTAATATCAATAAAATAAACTGATCTGGAGGGATTGATGAAATTACTCGAAGGGCCTTGACTTGGACACATGTCCGAATCAGAATGGAGGAAAAATTGCAGATTTTACGTAAACACTACAGGTTTTTCCATCTGCATTCCCCTCTTGAGTTACAAAAATGCAATTTAAATTTTCTGTAATAGTGTTCTTAAAAATGTTAGAAGAACATGTTAAAAAACCCAAGAACACAATTTTCATTGGAGTGGGTCTTTAAAAGTTGAAAAGTAACTTGTATTCTGAACAGCAGGAAACTAAAGGGGGTCACAGTGACCTAATAAAGCAAAAAAAAAAAAAAATGAAAATAATTGTTTGTTTGATGGTGCAAACTAAACTGAGAGCACAAAGCTAGACAGAAGAGCCAAAATCAAACAAGTCAGCATGTGATCTCCCAACTGAAGACAAAAACGATAAGAGAATAAATATTTATCCTACATGATGTCACTGTCTGTTGATGCTTCAGCGCTCTGTTAAAGAACTACAGCCAGAGCGGCCGGCTCGACTTGAAACCGATTGAATCTGTTGCATGTGAGATCAGTGGCTCTGCGATGGAGATGGCGTCCTACATCTGCATGCAGCGTCCACAAAGGAAACACCAACGCCGACTCACTCGTGCCGTTAATTCGTAGTGACAGTTTGGGTTTCCCTAGCCTTAATACAGAGCTCTCCTGCTTTCTTTATGTCCCCGCATACGTTTGGTTAACCAGCAGTAACCTGTAATTATACGACTCAGCCTGTGCATTATTTATTCCACTTTTTAAATCCACTAAAAGCCATTGGAGCCCTGTAAAACCTGTCATTATCGATCGGCTGGAATGTAATTGCTGCTTAAAGCCCTCAAAGATTTTCTGATTAAGGCTGTGGGGGACGAGGCGTTGTAAAACCTGCATGTGAGTGCAGTATTTCACCAGGCGGTTAACCTGCGATTCCTGCAGGTTTACGGCTCTGGTCCTCCGGACATGCAGGCGATGATTTGTACACTAAAGGAGAGGCTGGTTACTTCCTGCAGCTGCTACTTAACATGAACCTCATTCATCACCCGCTCTTCAAAAACAGGCAAACGTTCGATTGCAGCCGCGAAAGGAGGCTCTATTTCTTTTTTATTACTCAAATATACAATTAGCAACTGAGATCCTTTCCTCTCTCTCTCTCTGCGTGAAGAATCTACAAATGTTCTGGAGTGACAGACCAATCAATACGGACATCATTAGCATGGCCTTGCCAAAGTGGCTGTCTCTGTCCTGCAGTCAAACTCAAGAATCATTTTGAATATTTCTGTGGAGCTCATTAATTCAACATTTTTGCAGAGAGAGGCTGCAGCAGGGGGGGGTCTGCAGCTAAGTGGCCTCTCTGGTTTCTAACTGTAAAATGATTGAGCTTGAATTAAAAGCAGTGAAGCTCAAGAGCGGCAGCACGAACAGAGGATAGAAGCTGAAGACACTCAGGTTCCAGAACCACAAGCCGACTCCATCCAGGCCGCTGTGCTCTTTTCAGAGAGGGAAACTGTTTCATATGACCCCAGATTTGGTTCCTAAGTTAGGAGCCAATATGGAAATGTCAACAACCACTGGAGGCTGGTTTCTGAAAGTATTAATTTCCCATTGACTTCCATTATTGATAGTAGGGCTTCAAAGATTTCTGCTTTTTTCTGTTTGTGAGAATTTGATTGGCAGGTAAGTGGACATAACACAGCTTCCGCTCTCTTTTACTGTCTTTCAGTGGTTGGCGCTCTCGCCTCACAGCTAAAATGCTCTGGTTTGAATCCCGGCTGGGTCATTTTTTCTCCAGACATTCCAGCTTCCTCCCACAGTCCAAAAACACACTTCTCATGTTAATTTGTGTTTCTAGGTGTACACGTGTGTGATTAAGTGGTCCTGTGACAGACTAAAGAAGTGTTCAGTGTACATCCTGCCTTCAACCAACAGTAGCTAGGATAGGCTCCAGCAACCCAATGACCCCAAAAGGGATTCAGCAGTTTCAGAAGATGGATGGAATCCTCTATTTATGCCCATCCCACTTCAGTTTGTTGCTCAGAATCCAGCAATTGACATCCGAGATTAACAAGGCAGTTTATTCACATCCAGAGGCCAGAATGGACCATGTGTTTTGAGAGACCATTGATGTTTTTAAAGGAAGGCTTAAGACTTACCTTTTTAATTTGGCTTTTAGCTAAACTTTTGAAAGTTATCTGATATTTTGTTTTATCCTCTCTTTTTACTTAATTAATATTTATGTATTTTTACTGAACTATGTCTTTTTTAATATATACATATATATATATTCTCTTTTTTACCTAACATTTATATCTGTTTTTTTTTATTTTTTTTATCTATTTTACTCCTTTTACATTTTTAACTCCAGTGTTTTCCTCAGAGGGATCCTCCTCATCAGTGATTGTCCTTTCTCAGTAAACTGGGTCGCCACAGTAGGACCTCCCGGGTCTGGCTCTCTGCTAGGATCTGGGGGGTCCTGTAGTGGCGTTCTCTGTAAACTTGATTGGGGGCTCACTGGTGTTGACAGGTCCCTAAAATATTATTTCCTCACTGCAGTACAAAGCCAGATTTCCAGATTTCTATTTTCCAGCTTTTTAGTAATTAGTTATTTTTATTGTTTTTAACATCATGGTGTGTTTGTGCAAGTGTGTGGAGGGGTGGTGGTGGGGTTTGAGGGCGTTGTCCTTTGTTTTTAACATTTTATTATTTTTTATGTAAAGCACTTTGATTGAAAATTCTCTTTTTTTGAAAAGTGCTATATAAATAAAGTTGATTTGATTTGATTTAATGCAGTCCTTGTTCTTTGTTAAAAGTCTAAAACATTAGTAAAATAACGTTTTATGCAGAAGTGATTGCGAAACATGTGGATTAAGTCATGTTTTTTTTTTTTCTTTTGGTTTTTATCAAACACAAAAACCAACGTTTTATGCTGCATTCCCACCGGACATGATTTGCGCATGAAGTTCATGTCTGCCTTCCCTCTTTTGCTGTGTTTGAAATGTACTGCTTGATGCCTGCCCTAAAATGTACTTGATGCCTTGACACCCCAGCGGCATGTGGGAGGAGCAACCGCCAACATTTTTACAGACTTTATTCGTTGCCAAGATATGGAAAGCATGGATGATGTTGAGCGAGTATCTTAGGTTTATATGTTTTAAGAGCTCTACAGAGGCGCTGGAAAGCATGCTACTCCGCAGACCCAGCGGGTAAACTTAATAGACGGAAGTTCAGGATAAAAATCGTCGCTTCAAGCAACCATTTTGAATCGTTATTTCTACTGAGTCACCGAAAATGTCATGTAGCCAAAGGTGAGTCCCTGATTGGTTCAAGTGCCACCTCCTCATAAAGGGGAAGGGCACAGGCTTCTTGTTCAGGCACATTGTCAATCCTGTCCTGTACTCACCCTAGATGCAACATTTCTTAAATTGAAGTCTGACTTTTGTTGCTTTGATTCTTAAATGACTTCATAAATTAATCGTTTCTTTATGTTTGTTTGTTTGTTTGTTTGTTTGTTTGTTTGTTTGTGGCAGGGGATGTACTCAGGAGCATTTTAATGCTGGCTTTCTCTATCACCCTCAACAGGATAGACCGTTTTGACAACTGAAACTGAACACTTCTTCTAACATGACAGTCTCAATAAAATACAAAACCTCATTAGATTTCCCAACTAAGCAAAAAAACAAAGAAAAAAAATCTACAGATACTTTTCACAAGTCTGCATATATTAATTGGGGTCTTGGAGATAATAGAAGTCAAAAGTTGACTTTGTTGTTTCTTCTCAAACTTTCCATCCGGCTGTTGCTGTTATCAAAACATGTTGAGAAATTTACATTTTTGAAATATTTCATTAAGTCGTTGTGCAAAATATTGTATTTCAGTTTCCATTTCCACAGGCTGCTTCACGTCTTCACTGGTAAATTGGATCCTAAAGAAGGGGAGTTAAATGACTTTGTTTAACTGAATGGGTTGGAATTGGATTAAAATTGGACCAAAAGAAATTGGACTTCAACTCTGCAGAGTGCTCTGAGATTACTTGTGTTGTGAACTGATGCTGCATGAAGAATCTCAAATGAAGTGTGATGAGAACGTTCGGAGTCGGCGCTAATGGACAGCTCCTCAAGTGATCCAATAGATTCTTCCAAATCTGAAATGCACAAACCTGCTTTTTATGCCAAAAACTTTTTTTTTTTTCAAGGAGGAAGACAAATTAGGTTATTGCTTAAGGTGAATAAAACTAATCTCATTAAGACTAAATTGGATTTAACCACCTGAACCGATCTTCTAATCAAGGTGTTTGATTTGAGCAGCCAATCAATAAACGTTTTGATTGTCCTTAAAGATTTTACCTTTTTTAAATTAAGTTAAAGAGTATGTGACATACAAAATCAACTTTTTTGAGCTTTTAATGTATTATAAAGATAATTCCTCACAAAAAGTGGGGTTTTGCGCCATACTCGCATATCTTAATTCATCTTCAAACCTGCTGTCTCGACACTAGCCCCTCCCATTCCACAATGACGTCATGAAAGGGGCGGCACCCAAAAGGAGCAAAGGCGGTGTCTTCCCCGTTCAGTTACCGGGTCAGGCTCCAGTACCCCGAAGGGACACAGTGGCTAAGAAGATGAATGAACAAATATATGTATGAGTTAATACTTGATTCTTAAGTATGTTTAATATTCTCTGGGGTTTTTCTATTGTATTTTCTATTTATCTATTTATTTATTATCATCCTATATTTGGTGTGTTGTCTTAGCACTGTGCATGTAGTAATTTACTGATTATGATCCTGTTCAACTATTGGACTACGAGTCCGGAATAAAGCCTATCTATCTATCGATCTATTGATCGATTGTTTACTCTGAAAGGCTTGGAATAGGATGATATAGGTCCTTCACAATAAAAAAGAAAGTATTTCATCAAAAGCTAAAAACATTTATCTACTTTGTGTTTGAGAAAAGCCTGGAAATCACCAAGAAATTCAAGTTGGATGCAAAAAAATAAACAAATGCTTTGATCAATGAATGTTTGAACAGTCTTTTTTTTTTAAAGTCAGGACTAATAAAGGGAATTTTTTATTTTTTGGGAATTTCTGACTTTTCCAAAAAAAAAAAACAATACAAATGACAACCTTTGGGGGCATTTGAAGTCAATTTTAAACCCAATGTTGGTATTAAATAGTCTAATGGTCTGGGGGTCGTTGCAGGTGCTGCAGTGGGACGGTTTACTGTAGCTGCAGAAGCAGGAAAGGAGCGCAGGTACAGGAGTGACTGTGGAGGAGAAGTAGAACAAAAGGGACACATGCTGGGTGGACTGGCTGGGGAAAAGTCTCAGAAGTCATAGAAGAGTGTCTGCCTGAATAAAAGGAATGCTTCACCAGCCTGCATTGACACCAGGCACACTGTACAGACGGACAAAAACATGGCAGAGCAGGAAGAGCTGAAGATATTGAGATTGTCTGCAGGAGTTAAAGGGTAGACAGAATCAGGAATGAGTTCATCAGAGGGACAGGTAAGGGGATTCAAAGAATTAAAAAAAAAGATCCTGGTGAAAAAAAATCCCACCAGGCAGCGGAAAATGAAGACCACCGAGGAAGTTCATGAGTGTGGTAAAAGAGGAGGTGAGAGGGGGTCGCACGGAAGGAGACACAGAGTAAAATAGATCATGATTATGCACTATACTGACCCTACAGAGAGGAACTGAAAAACGATTTTGTCAGACGTAGATCAGCAACAAAAGAGAGGAGTCTCGCACAAAAAGGGTCATTTCGGCTAATTAAGTCATTAAGTCGTGTTTCCGACGAGCGTCATGAAGTGCAGAACGTGGGGCGCCAGCGTTGTGAAGCGTTCATGTTGGAGTGGAGGATGTGTGGGGAAAGTGTGAAGACAAATGAAGATTGCAGCAAGCAAACTGGTTGATCTGAGGAAGAGAGGAACAAAAGGAGAGAACCACCAAGAGATGGATGGAGATCTTCCCTTCTTTCAGGAAGATCATTCCTAAGATAATTTTTTTCTCTAGTAAAAATGTTTATGCTTTTAGTTTAGTCTTTCTTGTTTAATAAAAAATCCCCATATTATTGGACTTCAATGTATTTTTTTTTAAGTTTTCTTCTCTAAAGTGTCAGTTTCATCCTAATTTGTTCACAAATATTATTAAAATATTCCACAAAATAATGTTTTTAAGTTTATTTGTAATGAATGCAATTAAAACAATAGTATTTTCTTTCTTTCTGTTTTAAAGTGTTTCCTATTTTTTGATTGTGTTGCGCCTCGAAACAACCTTGGCTGTCGATTGGTGTTTTGTGAACAAACTGAAGGGAAATGCTCCACTTCAATGAATTTTTTTATTGAGTTTCTACCTTTTTCTGCTTTAATTTTTGTTTGTTAAATTGTATTCTTTCTGTGAATTGCTTTGCCAATTTTTGCAGTTTGAAGATTTCATTTTTCCAATTCTTCTTTGTTTCAGCATTATTGTTGCTCTGATTGGTTGAAACAGGAGAGTCTACAGTATGGATGTGGGCGGAAGCTTTGAAGCTTGAAATGTTGGCATCACACTTGTAAAAGCGTCATATGATTCCCTCATTAGCAAATTTGTCTTCAAGCTCCTGCTTCAGTCCAAACAATTCAGAGATGACAGCATATGTGGCCGGCCCCCCCGTAACGTGGTCCAAGCCCGGGCTGGGACGGGTCCAGTGGTGGGGGGAGGAGGGGTCCGTATTCCAGACTCCCGGGGAACCGGCAGATGGCTCGGAGGCTGACCAAGTGTGTCCACTCAATCTGCTGCTTTTATCCGAGGTGGGCCAGCTTCCTCCCGCCAGCAGGACGTCTCTCTCCTCGGGCTGCGCTCTCCGAAACAAATCTGTCCCGTCGCTGTGATGTTTCACGGCTGTGAAAGGAAAAGCGCAAACAATTATAAGCCGGGCACATGTTTCAGGACATCTTTAACCAGAGTAAATTTAAAATAAAGCTAAAAAAATTACAAATTTTCAATTTTGTCCAACAATTTCCTAAATTTAGAAGTTTAAATGTTTTATAAAGAAGTTTTTTTTTCAAACATGTAGAGTTAAATTGGTGATTCTTGTTTCCTTGTGTGGATGTAAAAACAAATGATGCTCCTGTCACACAGAAAACACAGTAATGAAACCTTTAAAGTCCCACTCTGATCATCTTTTGATCTACTGTCAAATCATTTCTAGGACATAGTTTCTGCAGCATGGCAGTTCATTCGAAATTTGCCTCTGAGTTGTGGGCGGGACCATTGAAGTGGAGCAAGCCCATCCCCATTTCCCATCATCCGTCTGTTTACACACATGGAGCTTGTGGCTTGCTATAGTAATTTTTGATATATGTCTTTCATCATAAGAAAAATGACACATGTTTAAAAACTTCCAAACACCATTTTCGTCAGAGTTTGGATCCTGGTCAGTGCCATTCCACTGCTTCCGTCGTCCCGTTTGGCGGATCATTCTCTCCTGCTGGAACGTCTCACCTTAGCAGGAGCTTGTAACAAGATCCCACCACACATCACTTTTTAATCTTCCCTGCAGCAGCACCTTGTAAAGGCCGGCGGAATGTTGGTAGGTAAGAGAAAAGGAGAGCGGTGGTAGATGAGAAAGCAGGGGAGATAATTGACTTTTAGACCCCAGCAATAAATAAACAGATCTAAACTGTAGCTTGAAAGAACACAGAGAGACACTTGAAGAAAGGTCTACGACAGCAGGAACTCTGCACATTCCATAAGATGCTTTAAATTTCTAACATTAATTGAATTGTTTTTCCTTTGTGTCCTCTAATAATTTTGAGAAAACATACTGCATCTCGTTGCCTTTCGAGAAACCAATTTTTGCTGTAGTTGACTTCATCTAACAGTGAGATGAGCTTTTGATTGTGCTGCTATGGTTCCAAACTTTTCAGCCCAGTTCACGTTGGCCCATCTGCGTTGCTTCTCAGTTGCATTACCTTTACGCAAAAAAACAATATAAAGTTCATTAGTCAGACATGAGAGAGGAGATGTGAACATTATGTCTAATATCGATCCCTCCACAATGCAAAATTAATGCAGAAGTTTTGTTAAAGCTTCGATTTTGCAGCAAAAAGATGGAAAATTTTGACTTTTGAGATCAAACTTTATTCAGTCTTGATTTATATTTAAGATGACATGCCCGCGTGATAATGCATGTTAACAATATTGTCCGTTTTTGCTATGGACAACAAAAGTTCTATTTTGGAAAGATAGATGGCCAGAGAAAGCGAAGAAATCGGGACAAACTATTCAACATGGGGGTGGCAGGATAAACCACTCATACAGAAGTCAGGTGAGAGGGGGGACAGACCGGAAACACAAGAGAGATGATGTAATACAACTGACGGTCATGAGACAGACTCTCCACACAACACTAAGGACACGCACTGCAGACGGACCAGTGTCAATGTTGATGAAAAGTTCAATGCAAATAAAGAGATTGATTGATTGATTAAATGATTGATTGATTGATTGATTGATTGATTCAGGCATTAGGGAGTTGCTATGGGACATATATATTTGCCCATTTGGAAACAGTCAATAAACTCTAGTTTCCCAAGGGACTCTTGCCTCTTATAATGAAGCCTGAGGTGGCATAGCCTCATTGATTGTAGTTGACTCCACCCACTTCAACAAAGTTTTGAAATAGTCTTATTGCCTTAGACAAAATAAAACTTGAAGTAAAGTTTTTTTTTGTTTGTTTTGTTTTGTTTTTGGATCCACCCACTTACAAAACCGACAAAAACTTTTCAATAATGTAGATGTTTTTGCTCCAGTAAAATCTAAATTGAAGAGGAATTCAGCCCCAAAATAAATCAATAAATAGTCAATAAACATACACATTCACACACTGGTGGCAGCTCCACTGCCTAACACTGGGGCCAACCTTCCTTCTATCAGAGGCAACTTGGGGCTTTGGTGTCTTGCTCAAGGACACTTCAACATGTGGTCGGGCAAGGCGGGAATCAAACCCGAAATCATCCAATCAGGAGTCGATATACAATAAAATGCATCCTAACTCTTATTACATAAATACATATATTAAAAAATATTTGTATCAGACATAAGGAAATTCCACCAACTTTATGTATCCCATAGTATTTAAAATGTAACGGGTCATTAAAAATGTCTGTAGGACATCTTTTGCTTACTTTTGGTTTAAAGTTAGAATTTTACCATGGAGGTGAATGGGAAACTGATCCCGTTTGATACCAACCTCTAGTGGACATTTGAGGAACTGCAACATTTTCAGACTGAGTCTTAGCTGGTCTGCTCTGAGTGTTCTTTCAGTCTCCATTCTCCTTAATCGTCATCATGCGGTCAGTTCAGACTCTGTTGCTTCACAGTGAAAAACACCCACAGCTTCAGATTAAATCAAAGTTCGTAATCGTCATAGATTTTCACACAGAAGTTGTTTCCTGAAACCCATAGGGACAAATACAGTTTTCTTTTCAGTTTCGAACAGAAAACTCAAGTAAATTCTGAGGAATTAGCTTAATAAAGCTATAAATTCAACCCTTTATTTCATTTCCAACTCAGTGTTTGGTTGTACTTTTAGTCAAGCGGGTGTGACTGAGGTTGCATTCATGTCATTTTCACATCTGGTGAAATCGTGTTTGTCCACCGTAATCTTCCAACTCTCACCTACATAATGCTTTTGTGAAACAACTAGATTTTCTGCAGCGCCTGTTTTTCCAAACTGTCCTAATTCGTATTCACGCTGTGCCTGAGCTGGAGGGGGAGGTTGAAAATGGTAAGTAATGATTATTAGAAGGAACGAAGATGAGAAAACATGCAGACTTTGATTAATGTGTGTGGCCAAACGGTCCCTAATGTTGCAAAGATGTTGACTTCAGAAAATGACTGCTCCCACCCACATCTAACTTTACAGCACTTCCAGTTGGTTTGTCCAGCATTCTTGTTTATTGTTTTCCAATTATTATAGACATTGCCATCAATGCATTTGTTGAGTGCACAATAGAGCAACATTATCCCTCATGTTTTTCTTCAATGTGAAAGAAAGCAGTATATCTTTGTACATGTCTGAATACTGAAGCTTAAAACTTGAAGGCCAATGAGGCAAGCAGGTTATTAAAGTGTAAAAAAACACAGATTTAATGTTGACTTATTGGAGATGCAAACCTTACAGTGCCAGAAGCCTGTATTTAATAAAGCTTGATAATAAATTATCAAATAATTCAGCTCAGGATGTCTCTACCTCCAGGCAAAAAACAAAAATCTTCCACTGAGATCCTCCTCAACCTGCTCCTTACACCTGCAGGAAATAACAACCCTCGCCAAAACACTATCAACCCCCTTAATTTAATTTACTGAAGTGTAAGAAAAAAAAGTAACTTTTTCGCCCAGTTTTCTCATTTTTAGGAGATCTGAATTGGCGGTTTGAGGGAATTAGCATTGCAAATGTGTTTTTTTGCAAAATGATCTCGTGCAGTTATTTTAGAGCTTAAGCATTAATTGGGTCATAAAAGAGCCGCTTTTGCCTCCCAATTAATCCTTTAAGTAAACTGGCCCGACAAAGCCTGGAAGGGAGAGGAAATTGGCTCAAGATCTGCTGGCTCCAAGTCTGGAGGATGCCATACCTCTGCCAGTGCTCTGTCACGTGACAAGTTAGAGAGAAGAAAATCTTAAAGAGGACAGAAAGCAAGACAGGGAGGAACTAGACAGGAAGGGACTACAGGAGGGATGAAGTTCAAAAGGGCAGAAAACAAGACGGAAGACTTAAAAAGTGTTTGTGTCGCAGTTTGAGAGAGGATCTTTGACTGGAAGGAGGGGAAGAGGTGGGGAATGATAAAACAGAAGCAGACACAGGCAGAGATGAAAGTGGGAGAAGACCTGGAGCTTCTGGTTCATGTCTCTGATGATGCTCGGGCACCGCTGGAGCCCAGGCTTCCTCCATCCTGCAGTGGGAGGGCTGCAGAGTGAGGCTTAGTTAAAATGAGTTAGATACCCAGCAGCAGCCTTTCACACATTTCACAGGCTGCTTTATAGCCAGCTACAAACATTTACACCCAACCTGCCAGGCTGCACAGCACAAAAGCATGCATGAAGGTTACGCAGTGCGCAAAACTCTTCAAACGGGATTCTTCTTATTTCCGTCTGAAGGATCAATGCAACAGGGCTTCTCATTTTCGGGTGCCGACTGTTTGTTGAGCTATAAATGCAATCATGGGCTCCAGAAACACACAATGTAGAGCAGATAAAGCAGAAAACACCGAGTTATCAAGCTTTCCTTCTGTCCTGAGGGAGGGTTTCAAGCCTTTAACCTCTACTTTTGAAGTTTCACTTGTTTTTTTGTCTTCTTCATAAAAAACAAATGACAATAAGATCACAAAGCTGTATTGTTGACTATATAAAGAGAACTGGACAGAGTTAGTGTGACATCACCAATCACGCCAGTTTTTTGAATACGAACGTTGCCATATAGGATCCTAAAATTATCAGTAAGCAGTGAGTTATCCAATTTAACCTTTCTACAACAACCACTCTCACCAATCAGGAGTGAGCTTGTTGCAAGGCCACACCCCTAACTATTGAAAATGGTTCGTTCAATGCAATTCCACATACTTTTTTGAGCAGCCAGTGACCCCCAAAGGACAAAAGTGGTTTTAGGGAAAATGATGGATGAAATCCAATGTAAACTAATAACTAAGAGCATCTCCAATATCATTAACAAATGTTTATCAGAGTTATGAATACCCGAATCATGCACAATTTTTTACAGTGAACCTTTTCAGCTTATTTATTACCAAATGCTAGATCAGAAATGAGTATTTACAATCTCCTTTCTACCATGCAACCAAACATAATGGGAATCTTTAAGTGTCATGTGTTAGTGACATTCAAAGAAGACTCCTTATGCAAATGAGAGTATGTTTGATTTCTCTCAGTACCTAATAATTTGGTTTCTCTCTGTCACTTACACCAAGTTTAGGGTGCAAATGATCCAAAGCTGTCTAGATTTGTGTTAATTATCCTCCATGTATTTAATTCTCTGGCATTCAGTTCCAAATTGTCAGTTTATCTGTTTTGTCACCATTTTGTTTCACCTTGTTTTTTTATGTTTGGTTGTGTTTTATTAAATGTTTAAGTTTCTAACATCAAACCCAGTCTTCTGCATGTTGGGTCCAATGCCACCAGTTATTGACAGTATAATTATTATACATAAAACTCATTTTGTCAACAAAAGAGCTTCATGTTTTGAGTTTTTTTGTGAAAAATAATATGAGAAAAAATAGAGAGAATCCCCGAAACAAGAATAATGTGCAAACAGATATTAGTGGTGAACTTTAACAGATGAGTTTGTAGAGATAATCGAATTTAGGATGATGATCTGAGGGTGTGTGAGTAAGAGGAGGAGGACATCCCAAAGATAAAAAGAAGCTGAGCAATAAATGGCCTTAAAAAATAAAGGGACAGTGTATGCCAAAGCCCTGCCCTTGTGCCTTCTGGCTGATTGCACACACTGACCCAGGCCATCAGACATGAGGCAGGGATGAGGGAATACCTGTGAAGACTGTTGTCTCAAGGCCTGGAGTTCCCCACCTGATGGAAAGTTAGGACAGTTTTGAACTTAACTTGGTTCTATTTGATTAAGTTTATTCATAAAGCAAGAGTTTACTACTATCTCAAGCACAAAACAGTAAAAACAAACATTTTATTTTACTCTATTATTTACAGCTGTTGTAATCCAATTGAGTTTTTTAATTAGACAGCAACAGTCTATATAAGTGACTAACAGATTACATGAAAATACTTCCAATGCAATTCCAAACCTAACAAGAAAAAGGTGACCGTAGAGAAGAAGAAGAAGCCCAAGCAATTCAACTCGGTAAGTAAATGGAAGCCAGTGGGGGTTTATGGGAGACCAAAGAGGAGAGTGGAGTGAAAGTCCAGGACAAAGATATCTAATTCTTTACCCACATTTCATGAAGCAAGGATGAATCAATCAATGCAACCAGGGGGCGGAGACAGATCCTGGTTTGAGTATGTAAAGAATCCCATCTGCACTCCTTACAAGTTATGGTGGTATGATTGAGCCAAGACCTTGACTGGATCCTGAGAAGAAAAAAAGAAACTCAGTTCCAGTGTTTCAGCCATGAAGAACATAGAAAATACTTTCTTTGGGTTGAGAATGAGCAATTCCTCCAATTAAGGAATATGGAACTCGAGGGCTGCAGTTTCTGCATGATTTCCAGATGTTCAAGCCCTACTCGTGAATGATTACCTGGTTCAGGTGTGTCCAGCCAATTCGAACAAGCCAGAGCCGAGTATGTTGGAGAGCATGTTGGAATGTGACCCTTAAGTTGCCCTGCTCTAAGTAGATGAGCTCAATGTAGATCTATAGCTCTAAAGAGGAGCCAGAATAGCTTGTCTGAACATCTGGCACAGATGCTTCAAAGTTCCCTTCTTAAGAATTTGTTTCGTGCACAGAGATTGACCCATACGGGTACTGTTGGCTTTTGGGTTGTCCAGGCCCATGAAGGGTCAAAAGAGAGGAGCGACCGCATCTTAAGACGAGTTTGTCTTGCAGTTCCTGCAAGGTTCTTGTAGCCACTTAAAGGGATGTCATAGGATGGAACATTTGATTGCCGTGTATGTGGTAAGTGTATCATAAAGTATATTTAAGGAAAATGTAACTTGCACTCACATTTGATGCACAGATTATGTGGGCATAAGGTACATGTACTGATCACTTGTTTGTATGCAAATGCTGGATACATGGGGCGTAAGAGCCCATAAGATGCTTGTAGGATGCCAATTCAATCTATACTCAAATTGTCTCAAATCTTCCTTCTAAGGGGCGTCACTCATCTTTTCTTGAATATCACTAAAAGACTCCTTGGACAAAAATATAAAGACCACTGCATCTCACCTCCCCCTTACATGTTGTTTAGGTGTTCACTACGACCTGTCGTCCACAGCATGCCCCTAGAAAAAATGTGTATATTTGTGAACTATGGGTTTATTAAGGGGTCTACAGTCTAGTCATTTTGATCAAGCTACCTATTTATCATATGCCTATCCTTTCTTTTCATCTTCAGACGATTTTTTTCAATTCTTTCGATTCTTCAATTCAATTCAATTTTAAGTTTACACGTTTAGACACATTTTTTCAGAAATACATTAAAATCTACTTTATAGTTTCAATATATTTATATTAATCTGATACAGTTCACATATTGTAAAGTTTATTAGTAAAATACTGATATTGTTTATAGAATACAGTATTACATAGATTCTCAAAAGGAGAAGTTCTAACTAAAATGTTCAGATCATTAACATTGTTTTGCTTCTCCTGGATGCCATTTCGGTTTGGCAACTAGGTGGCAATCGCGCTACAGGAGTACACTTTTATCAAGAAGAAGTCAAAAATATGAGGGAAAAAAACAAAGTTTTAGACCACAAATAGTTACTTAAAAAATTATTGCCTTGAAAGAGTTTGGAAAATTAATGCCTGCGAGTGAATAAAAATGTTCATTTAGTCAGCAATGTATTTTTATGGTCAACTGAGCGTTAGCATTAGCCGTCCTATGGGAAATTCTATTGAAAGTTAGCATCAAGCTAGCGGACTTTAGCTTTATGTGCTTATCAATTTATAACTTTTGTGAATCGATTATTAATCTATTTAGCTTAAATCAATTCAAATCGATTAATCAATTTTTTTCCAACCCACCCTTACTAAATAGTAGTCTGTGGTTGACCCGGATGAGCCACAGGAGCACAGGTACACCATGACAATGGCACTGTAACTATAAAGGGCTTTGAATCTTCCAAGAAAGTAGGAAAGTACATGTAAGTAAACACCTTTTACTATTTCAGTACTGAACCAATGTTATTTTAAAAGTCATAGGCCAAGTTTGCATGAACTGTTGAATTCCAAGTAGTAACAAGACAAAGTAAGTTATGACTCTACAACTGCCGATATTCCCACATTTTTCTAGTTTCTTAAACTTTTGGCAGAAACATATTCACTTCTGACCTCATTTAAAACTATCTCAGCAGATCAGCATGTGTCTAAAGCCTGACAGGTCTGCAGCTCCTATAATTAAAGCTATGATTTGACAACTGCTCACCATGGGGCTTCAGTCAATTATCTGGTGTCACCTGCATGCTCATGATGCTTTTAACGATCCAAAGCCTTCTTTACAGACCACACGTGGCTTGACGGTCTACTAAATCATAGCCACAGTCTATTAAAAGTGTAATCAGGAGGATTGTGGCAGGACTGAAGGCCTGGTTTGACCCCTATCCAGTCTTAATGAGGTCCACTGAGTCATTGACCCGCACATTTAAATAACAGCCATCAATATTAATAGGTTATTAATGACTCACAGTAATTATGCATACGGTGGCCAGGACAGAGTGCTAAGTAGATACAGTAGAATCAGACGGTGGTCGTTAAAGAATGTGATATTTTATTGTATCTTATGAAGAAGTTTTCCAATATTGTCTGAGTTTAAAAAAATATTTCCATGACTAAGTAAAAGACCAGACTATAAAGCAAAAAAGTTCCCTGCTTAACTTTATGATACTTTCATTCTTTTTTTGCATTGAATCTGGATTTTACATAAACAGTGAGTGTTTTCTGATTATCATTTACTAATTTATCATTTTATATGTTTGAAACTATTACTTTCCTTTATATTTAAATTGGCATATAAAAACACAAGTAGTATCAATGTCCAAAAATATAATCCAAGAAACTTGTGAGTCCAATTTGGAGAATTTGTTTGATTTAGAAAGTAGGAGTAAAAAGCAGCTCAAGAAACCGGCCCGACAATTAATCCTATAAAACCATTTGTGCCACAGCATATACATGCATTTCTGGGTTCTTTATCTTTTTAGAATGAATTAAACTTGCAATAAAGCCCTTTGTATATAACGTGGTCTGTTTTCTGCCCTGTAGTTCTTCATCATTCCACTAGAGGAAGTAGAAGGGCTTTTTGGCTCATTTCAAAATGGCTGCTTCCATTAAATTTTAAAAAACACTTGGTGGGAAAAGTTTTTGCTAATTTTCAAAACTTTAAGGTTAGAATAACATCTTTTTTTTGTTATTCATGTATTAGTAAAAACTTGCAACTTTGTTGATAATTCTTAATAATAATTGTATGTCTCAAATTTGAGATAGTGGGTAAAATAAAATGCTTTTTTTCCCCTAACTATTCATGTAAAAAAAATATTTGCATCATAATCTCAACAGTGTGAACAAAACTTACTAAATCACGCAACATATTACAATTAAAACCATCTATACTTTTTATTAATAAAAAAAAGTATTATATTGCAACATTTTTTGGCGATTTCAAAAAGACTTTTAAAAAACATCCTATTAAAAAAAATGAAATAAATTGATGTAGTGGACTTTACAGGGTAACACCATGAACTCATGGATCCTTCATTTTTCTGCCCAATAACCTCCAGGTCAGGGGAAAACAATACCTCTGGTTTAAGACAGAATAATCCCGTCAGGATGAAAAGCTTCAGCTTTGACAGATACATACAAATTATTAAATGTGCAAGATGCAGCAATTTAGGTACTGATGGAAGTGGAAGAGGGGGCTAAGATACTGTTAGTTCTTTTAGAAAGTACCACTAAAACCTGGCATTTTAGACTGCACCAAAACAAACCCCTGGAGGGACAGGTTGATAGATTATCCAACTCCTGTATTTGTAAGAAAACAGAGGCTTCCACCGAGCAGACATGCTGCAGGAAGCAGAGCAGTGCTGGAGGTTACACCCATTCAATTCTGCTTATTTTTTTTTTAAAGAGTTTTCCAAAAAGTTTGTAGTTTGTATAGCCTTAAAGAATTAATTTGAGCAAATGCATATTCCCTTTTCAACACTGATATCTACAGAAGACTGGTGTCTTTTTGTGCGTCTTCCAGTCTCAATTTCTCCTGGAAGCTGGAGAGATTTTGAAGAGGAACCTGTCTGAATGGATGAGTTGGTTTCAATAAAAAGCTTTTAGTCTATTCCGAGACGAGAGCGAACAGCTTGTCATTAAGATTTATCAGCACCATTCCTGCTCATTGTTTTATGAATCTGGGTGATCAAAGCGTCCTGCACGCTGCCTGGGAGACCTGCATGCTGAAGCACTGGGGAAAAGCAGACAGTCTTTGAGAAAAGGATCTGCAAACGCCATCCTAGGAGTGAGAGATTGTCTAAAACCTAATTAGATTACACATAATATGATTAAATGTGGATTTTTAATGGCACAAACACCCAATAAACCACTTCCATATTCACCACCACACATTGGAAGGAAGAGAAGCATTATTGGCTGATAAGAATCATTTTTTAAGATCACTAAAAGAATAACCAATAATAGACAAACTAGGATGACAAACGAAAGAGAAACGATACAAAAAAGTTAAATTATGAAAAAAAAAAAACAATCTTCCTTCAACATTTCTAATTTGTTAAGGATATACAATGTTATTTTAAAATGGCCAGCTTTTGCATGTTAAAGTTTTACATCAAAATTGTTTTATCAAGCCCATTAAATTTGATGAATCTATGTCTTCAGTGCTAAAGGCTCCTTCTGGCAATTCACATTTATGCCCCTAGTGCTCAGAATGACAACCAAACCCACATCTGAAATCCCTTTATTGTTATTGTTTAATAAATCTAAATCCCTAAACGTTTATAAAAAGCCACCAAAAGTGGAAAATGTAGCTATTTCTATTCATGGGTCACAACTCTGATTTGTGATATGGACTGGCTTTGACCCTAATGCTACAAACACAGAAAATATGATACACATTCAAGAACACGTATGTTCTCACTGGAGTGTGGCTACAGTACACACCTCCTTTAAGGACCAAAATGCTGTACAGTCACAGTCTCACTCACCCATTCACACATGGATGGCGACTCCACTGACCAACACTGGCGCCAACCAAGAACCACCAATGTGGAGTTCAGTGTCTTCTTCCCCAAGGACACTTCGGCACGAAGGTGTGCAGGGCAGGAACCAAACCTGCAATCTTTTGATCACTTTTCAGACGGATGGCACTTCCATGAATTAAAAAGAACATGTCACCATTGAACGCAGTTAAACCAATTGAACTTTGACCAATCAGGGACTTATATTTTGGGATTTATGTATGGGTGTTTTACATAGAGCCTGAAAACATCAATGAACAAGAGAATTTCAAACGTGGAAGCCTGAAGGCATACACGTGTGTCCATGTACACACGTGTTAATCGTGCATTGCCAAGATCAGTGAGAACGTCACATAAATTGATTTGCTTCTGTCAGACTGTACGTTCACCCTGCAGTGCTGCAGGAAAAGCATTTGTTTAATGCAGGTTTTTTTATGATCAACAGAGCTTTGCATCTAAACTAATTTGGTCAGTACTTATATCCTTTAAAATGTGTTTGCAAAAGTTGAAAGACAGCAAAAAACTTTTGTCTAATGAAGTCACACTTTGAGAAACGATGGAGGTTCAGTGGTAGCAAACTGTTAACAATAGCCACATTTAACTGTGTCTAATAATTTCATTTTGTGGATGTTTCCTGTTCAGGCTGCTTTTATTGACTGCATTTGTTTCTGTTTCACTGGGTGGGCTTCTCACTGTGAGTAAGCTCATATCCTCATGGCTGGAGGGCACACAGCAGATGCAGGTCCTTCACAGAGGTGTCCAACAGTAGATCCTGTCCTGGGGTTGTTTAGGTGTGTGTGTGTGTGTGTGTGTCAGTGAGACCAGGCACATGTGGAGACTTTTGTTTTCCTGAAACAGAGGTGAATGAAGGAGTTCTGAATAGCTCAATCTGAGAAAAGTTCATAGAGGGGGAGTGAAGAACTTCACAGAAGGAGGAAAATAGCAGAAAATCCCCAGAGCTTGCTGTAAGAATAGGCTCTAACTTTTGATGTGAGGCTTCCTTTAATGTCGAGAAAGGCTCAACTACTAAAAAAATGCCCCAACTTTGTCATTTAGTCATTTTGGCACTATTTTAATGCCTTGTGTTGTTGCTGCATGAAATTGGCATTTTCCAATTCTTAACCTGAGTTCTTGAGATCGTGATTCGACAGAAGAGACGCTATTTAAAGTCCTCAGAACTGTTCTATGAATAGAACTGAATTCAGAAATGCAGTCTTTATCTTAAATGTTTCAATATATCTCCTACATTATGAGAATTATGATACAAAAACATGTTGAAAGCACAATTTTCATTGGAGTGGGTCTTTAAAGCATCAACATATTGTTCTGCAAAATATACTTCATTTGTATAATTGTAATTCCACAAAACTATTCAACTAGAAATGATTCTGATTATGCACACACTAAACATTTGATAGATGTTTTTTTTTTTTTTTGCCTAAAGACAAATTTGTGAATTTGTTCAGCAGCACCACAAGAGAAATCCTGGAGCTTACAGTCAAAGATTCTCAGTTGAATACTGATCCTGATCTGAAAATGATTCTGCGGCTGACTGGTTCTCTCCATGACTCCTGGCGGGTGTTGGGGGGCCCGTGCTGCTGCTGCCGCCCCGGTGGGGGGCCTTGGCGTGGGGATGGTCGGGCTCTCTCTCCTTCTATACATTCCATCAACATCCACATCAGCAAACCATAAACACTCACCTGAGCACAGGTGTCAGCTCACCTCGCACTAACAGAATGTGTGATGGAATGAAAGACTTTATTTGTGTCAGCTTCTATGATTGTGTGTGAGCTGCAGTGGTATTGTGTTCATTTTTGACAACTTTAAAGGTAAAGATTATTTTAGCCAAAAGGTATGTGTGTAACTGAGTGTGTGTGTAGACAGGCCCCGCCCATTCCAGATTGTTATTTAGACCTGGTTGTTATAGGATGTTACTACTCTGTGTTACCTTCTTTGTTCTCTTAACCCCACTCTTTTACCCCCCCCCCCCCCCCTTTGTTTCCGTTCGGTCCAACGAAAAAAAAAAAAAAGATACAACATAATTAAAGTTTAGCATGAAATACAACAGGGGTTTATAGTAAGTATAAACCCTGTTGGGACAATAAAATCTGTCCAACGCAAGAGGCTCTCAGCCGTATCTGCTTGCTCAGCTGTTGGACAGGACAAGTTAAAAAAAAAAAAAAAAAAAAAGAATACTGATCCTGATCTTTAATGAAATCTAACTTCTATGGCTTTCATTTTAACTTGAAACATGGAGTTGAAAGTCACCATCAACATAACCCTTCCATCCATCCATCTATCCATCTTCTTCCACTCATCTGGGACTGGGTTGTGGGGGCAGCAGTCAGAGCAAAGACACCAGGACTTCCCTCTCCCCGACTACTTCCTCCAGCTCCTCAGGGGGGACCCTGCAGTGCTCCCAGACCAGCCGAGAGACGTAGTCTCTCCAGCCTGTCCTGGGTCTTCCCTGGGGCCTCTGCCCAGTGGGACATGCCCGGAACACCTCCCGGGGAGGCGTCCAGGAGGCATCCGGACCAGATGCCCGAGCCACCTCAACTTGCTCCTCTCCTCTCAATGTGGAGGAGAAGCAGCTCTCTCCGAGAGACTGAGCTTCTCACCCTATCTCCAAGGGAGTGCCCAACCTCCCTCCAGAGGAACCTAATCCTGTATCAGTTGGAATCTTGTTCTTTTGGTCATGTCCCAGAGCTCATGACCAGATGCTCTTCACCATAACAGACTAATGCAGCGACCGCATAGCGGTGGACGCCGTGACCAAGACCCCAAGATATCCAAGGACTCCACCCACCAAAAGAGCGCCATCTGCCTTTCTGCATAACACTTGGAAACTATGCATTTTAACTTGATACAGTACTGTCTTGGTTTGACGGTCGTTCGGTTTGTTGTTTAGTTTGAGCAAAATTAAAGTTTGAGCAGTTTGGATTGTTTTCTGAAAGACTAGCACCTCATTAGGAAATGTCTTAAACTTTTAGATCAAAATGACCATTTAAATTATCCATCGGTGTCATACTCTGACAGAAAACAACTCTCTTTCAAGCTTAAGATAAGTAATTTGTATGTAATGAATAGAACAAAGTGCAGAAATTTGCACGATTCTTTGCATATTTCTCATTTGCTCAAGTGCTTTAATCTAAATTTTGCGCGCTTACTGTGACGACCTTTTTTGAGATGTGCAGTAGGCGAATTTAATTGGGGAAATATTTGCCCCTCCTTTGAGGTACGTACGACTTTTGTTGGGTAACTTTGAACAGTAATGGGGGGACATTTCTGAACATTCTGTGACAAACAATGTCCCAATCCTTTGGATTTGCAATATGCCTACATACAAGAACAAAACCAAAACATTCCCGAGCTTTAGACCATAAATCATAAACTGAGACAATCTTTAAGGAAAGCATGATAGATATTCTCCATGACAGCCCCAAAATGACGATCCCGAGCAGAAACCCACTGAGTCTGTACCTGAGAGCTGGGGTAATTGCCAGATCAGTGACAGTGATCAATATGTGTGATATCTACTCAAAGCTTCCCTGTAAAGACAGCACTGTTATCTGCAGCAATATTCCGGGAACTCTGACTCTGTTTTTATTGAAAGCTCATGAAAGTCTCAGCTGTCAGACGATCAGAAGGAAACCAGCTTTCAGTAATTCATTTCAAACCGGCTGAGAGAGAAGCTGAGAAAATTAAACCGCTGGCACGATATCGACTGCCACTTAGTGAGAGAGGAAGGAGAGCAAATGAAAAGAAAAAGTTATTGCCGCATTGTAAATTAGAGAGACACAAACAAATGTATTCTCTATAGGAGAGAAGTAAATACAGCAGGAAGAAATGTGGGGTCCTGAGGCAGCAGAGGGCCGACTGAAGCAATCGCAATTACGCCACGTTATAATCAGCATAATGCATCTGAATGCTTCTGCGCAGCCTGCAGGGGAGCTTGCGACATCTACAGGTTGCCATTTTGATTGATAACAGTGAGGCTGGACTCACAGTAACTATGGCAACAATGGCATATCTTTACTAGATCGGGCTTTGTCTTTCAGTTGTCAGCCAATGAGTGGCTGTAACATCTCAGTTAAAGATGATAGAGGGGGAGGAAGGGAAAGATGCATCTTTGAGTATCATGCCCAACTGGATTCATCTTAAGTGGCTGTCATCTTTTGGACTTTTCTGGAACCAGAAAACCTCTGCCTTCACGTGTTTCCTTTCATTCTGAAACCACTTTAGCCATTTACCAGTAGCTGAAATCCATGCAGAGATAAAAATGTATAATGCCAAACTTGTAGAGACCAAAAAGGAGCATATTTTAATGAAAAGAGATCCCTCATCATAAAGATGTTAACATGTTGTTTCACCAGCAACTACCAGGCAATGACAAGGCAAATTATCCAAGACAATCCTAAAGTTAAGGTTAACATCATCTGCCACAAGTGTGCGCCATCAGAGAACTTCTGAATACTTCAGTTGGGGTGACGGAGGCGATTCCTTAACCCTACAGAAGCTGCACAGGTTGTCCAACTTCTCCAGGATGGCCCATCCACACGTGCTGCAGCAAAAAGGTTTAATGTGTCTCCCAGCACAATCTCCAGAACATGGAGGAGATTTCAGGAGACTGCTGGTTATTCTGGGAGAGCTGGACAGGGCCGTAGAAGGTCCTCAACCCCTCAGCAGGACCCATACCTGCTCCTTTGTACAAGGAGGAACAGACTGAGCACTGCTCGTGTCCTACAGAATGACCTCCAGAGGGCCACTGGTGTGAATGTCTCTACTCAAACAATCAGGAACAGACTTCATGAAGGTGGCCTGAGGGCCCCACGTCCTGTAGTGGGCCCTGTGCTCACTGCCCAGCACCATGAAGCTCAACTGGCATTTGTCCAAGAACACCAGAATTGGCAAGTCCGCCACTAGTGCCCTGTACTTTTCACAGATGAGAGAAGGTTCACCATGAGCGCCTGTGATAGACGTGAAAGAGTCTGGAGAAGACAAGGAGAACGTTCTGCTGCCTGCAACGTCATTCAACATGACAGGTTTTGTGGTGGGTCAGTGATGGTCTGGGGAGGCATATTCATAGAGGGACGCACAGACCTCTACTGTCTAGGAAATGGTGCTCTGACTGCCATAAGGTATCCAGATGAAATCCTTGAACCCATTGTCAGACCCTACGCTGGTGCAGTAGGTCCTGGTTTCCTCCTAATGCACGACAATGCCCGGCCTCACGTGGCAAGAGTCTTCAGGCAGTACCTGGAGGATGAAGGAATTGAAACAATTGAATGGCCTTCACGATCCCCTGACTTAAACCCAATAGAACATCTCTGGGACATTATGTTTCGGTCCATTAGGCGCCGCCAGGTTGCTCCTCAGACTGTATAACAGCTCAGGGATGCCTCAGGGATGATCTGGGAGGGATTTCCTCCCAGATCACACAGATCTGGAAGGAAATGCCACAAGACGCCATTCATGGTCTCATTAGGAGCATGTCGTGACGTTGTCAAGCATGCATACAAGCTTGTAGGGGCCACACAAGATACTGAAAAGCATTTTGAGTTGCAGAAATGAAGTTTTGGAGAAAATGGACTAGCCTGCCACATTTTCATTTCACTCTGATTTGATGGTGTCTACACAATTGAGCTCTCTGTAGGCTGAGCACTTTTATTTCCATTAAAAGACTTGGGCTTCTTTTGTTCCTAAGACACTGCCCTGTCGTTATTTGTATAGATATCCAACTTCATATTGAGATCTGATGGATCTAATGTGTTTCTTTAAAATTCTCCTTTAATTTTTGTGAGCATTGTATATGTATGCGTGTGTGTGTGTGTGTGTGCGTGTGTGTGTGTATACGGGGGGGGGGGGGGGCACTTCCTAGGCATGGCTCCATGTCTGTCTGGGCAATGTCCAGCCCTTGATATTAATATTTTGATGAGTAGTGTTTGGATTTTAGTACAAAGTCCTTTAATATAAAAAGTAGGGTTGTACCAAAACTTGTATGGGATCATAATAGATAAAGGTCATTGTGTCTGGTCAGAAATTGATTTCATTTCAAAGGTGAAAAAAAATCCCAAATTCAGTCAGAAACAGACCCACAAGCTCTTGGGAAAACTCTCAAAAGCAATAAACTGGAGTATAACCAGACAAAGGTCTGCAACGGTCTCCGTTATTTAAATCATATCTTTTCTGTCTTGTAATGGTTGCTCACATATGAAATGTGCAACACAATATGTTATATCAGTTTTGCTTTATAAGTTACCATCATACAGCTGCTGCAGAAACTGAATAACGGGTAAAGATGCCTTAGAACAATATTAGCTCTTATGAAAGAAAATATTTCCAAATGCAATTTTGTTAGTAGACTGATAAATATGTGCAAATCAATACAAATCTTTAAAACAACAGAAAAAAGCTGCAGGAAAACAAGTCTAAACTAATCCTCTAGAAAAATGTGAAATATATATAGTACTGAATATTAATTTTAAACTATGCATTCTGGCTCTTTAAAATAAACGGTTGGCAGCACTTTTGTAATGTTTAGTTAAATTAAACAGTTTCCGAATCCTAGTTTTTTTTATATATTATTATTTTCATTTGTGCAGTCATTTAAAACGTGAAGATTAGGGTTTTTTTTTGAAAATTGTTTTTCATTTTAGATTACCTTCTTGAATTTAGACTCTTTTTTTCTTTGAATTAGTTTGCATTTGTTCATTTTCCATAAGGTTTTTGCCACTTTTGTCTCCAGTCTGATGTTTTTCTCCTCATGAACCACTTCATCAGGGAAGGGTTTGACGCAGTGGTACTTCTTCCTGGCCAAATTTACCTAATACATTTTCTAATTCCACATTATTTTACAAAGTCATGAAACCTATTACAAAGCTTTTTTATTTTTTCCTCAAAGAGAAATTTTGATTGTTTCTCATTAATTGATGGATAAATATTGTGATTTTTAACATGTATTTGTGAATGTGTTATCTAAAAAGAAATTAAGTAATTTGATTAGAGAAGCCGCTTCATTTCATAGATTTGAAAAGGTAATTACCTTTTCTATGCCCATTTTCTTTTCAAATCCATGTTGGAATCAGATTTGCTAAAATGCTTGCCGTCTCCATTTATCTTTTGTGTGACAGTATGGCTTAAATCACAGAAAAAGAAAAGAACTGTTGTATTTTTTACTGGCTCTTTGGTTAGACTCTTGCACATTTTTGATAATGTGATGGGGTTTTTTTTGTTAGTTATGTCCAAAATCCGCCTACAAAGACTTACATTCACTTCATGCTTAGAAACAGCATTCAAATATGAAAATTACACAACTGGTACTGGCGGTCTATCCAAACAGAGATGGTTCCTTTTTTCTCTACTCAATCAACAAAAATGTCAGACAAATGCACATGTAAGCAAGATTTTTGCCTTGTTCTAATGATAAATATTAGCTTTATTTTTTCCCAAAATTTGCAGACTGCAAATGTATTTTTTTAAAAACTGTTAAACAACTTCAAGCCAAAATTTGATCATTCATTTTCTAAAGCCTCTGTATGTTGTTTGTTATTTTGCTGGAGTCTGTTCTGTCCACCCATTTTCAACGGTCAAATCAAAAGTCTTGCTTTTCCTTTGAGCTATATGCGTCATAAAATTTAAGGATATTTTATGTCCCACGCATCATATTTTTAAATAATCTAAAAACATTTAATAAAATATGCAATTTCAAACTAAATGTACTTGTCCCGAGACTAGATCTACAAAACTAAGAAAAAAAATGCTTGATATTATTTTAAAAAATATCAAATAAGTCCGGAGTACCTCCTGAAATGCCCCACATGTCCAATTTCAATTTCAATGGTTTTTCATATTTTACATAGTTAGCCTAGATTAAATGTATAAATTCTACCTAATTATGCCCTGTTACGCATATAATTAGAATATGACTTTCTTTTTCTTAATATTATTTGCATAAATAAGTTTGTCCTCTTAGTAATTAGTGAGTGAAACAGCTAGCTTCTACTCCTGGGAGAAAGCTAATATTAGTACAGATTTGTAACCCGGTTACCTGCAAAAATTTGTAATAGATTTGTTCCAAGCTTTGCAATAATTAAATATATAATGTAATGTGAGTTACACTATTGATCATATCTAAGTTGAGCAAATCTAGCCTTCAATAGTTTATAACCTATTTTGATGATTTCTTTGGTAAATTGCAAAGCCAAAATTCTGAAGTGATCCTTATATATTTGATAGTATATTTTTGAAACAAACTCTTGTACTGGATTTTCACTGCTCCGTTTACGGTGCATCTTCCTTGCATTCCACCTGGGAATCCTTTGGTTTACATTGTCTCCAGTCCCCCACCCCACCCCCACGGCTCCCAGAGGGGTGGTTCATCCTTCCATTGCAGTGTTGTCAATGTCCAAAACTTTAGCTGTCAGCCCCTATGTCCTGTCCTTCCTTACCGAGACCTCATAAAAAAGTTTTGTGTATATTTTGTTATATTTTTGCACTTCCAAAATTAAACTTTTGTTGTCCATGACAAAAATGGATGATGTTATCTGTATCTGACTGATAAATGAAAAATATACTTTTTTTGTGTGTGTTGCAGATGTACCAATGGGAATCAGCCTTCAATGTCATCCAACTTCCTGTTTCTACTGTTTTCCACTTCCTCCAGCTTCACTGTAATCAGGCTCATTCATTCCACCTGTTCCTGTTGGTATAAAGGCCCGGGTCTGACTCCATGTTTGCAGGTCTCAAGAGTTTTCCATTCTTTGCTTGTTTATGGTGACCCTGGCTTCTGGCCTGCTGTGTTTACTGTGTCCTGTATTTGAGGAGAGGATTAGGCTTTTGTTTGTATCATATTTAGGAAAGAAGAAAAGAGACAAACATTGGGTATTGAAATAGAGAAACCAAATCTGGCTTCACAGTAACAGGAGCATCTTTTATTTTCAAACCTGTCTTCCTAAATCTGTGTCCAGCTGTGTTGACCTCTAATACAACAATGGAAGAACCTTAAGTAAACAGAACCTTCAAACACTTCCTGGTTCACTTGTGGCCTCTTGATGAGGATCTGTTATCCTCTGAGTGGACCAGTGGTTTCTTTGGAGATCAAGTGTTACTAGTCGAAATGCACCACAGATTTATTCGAGACTCAATTGGTTATTTCACTCCCAGGTCCTCATTAGTGGAGGTGTTTACAAATTTTAAGACAAGTCATCTTTTCTGCTATAGGAAGTTTCCACTATGTTAAATGTTTCCATTTCCTTTGTCCCAGATTTTTCAATACTCAAGAACCTGAATACTCACATCTAAACTGTAAAAAGTAAATGTTCAACTCCTCTGAATCTCTCAATAAGAATATTCATTTTCCATGAAGGGAATTTATGCCCCATTTTTAACATTATTATTATTATTTTTTTTTTTTTTTTTTTGTTTCCCCACCTCTGAGAAGTTCACTTTTCATCTCCCGAATTTAAGACGAGCATTTGGTCTATCTGAATTTCATGGAGCAAACACTTCTGTTTATGCGAGCTTATGAAATGGACCATCTGGGCTCCGTGCCATGAAAGCTTCTTTCACTTCCTGTAAAAAAAACATAAAAAGTTACAAAACTATTAAAAAGAAAAAGTTTGGATTTGATCAAATTCTTAAGTTCCACAATCACGATTGTTCAAGTCGTTGAATCAACATTTAAAAAAGGGAAACTCAATTAGTGGTTTAATCCGACAGTTGCTGCAGTATATAAATAAATATATATTTTTAAGAAAAAACTTTTGCCTTCTTTACTTTTGGGTGAGAACTTCACCTCAGCCTTGTTGGTGCATCATAACTCCTGCACCTTTTACAACTGCAGCAATAAAAGCTATTGTGCTAGAGAGACTGGGAAGGAGCTGAGGCTGTTTAACTTAATGGGCTTTTGGTGGCGATGGGAGTGCCTACTCAGCAGCTTTGACCAACGGTGTCATCCCCCCCCAAAAAAAGCCAAGCGAAAGCAAGAATTGGCTCAGAATCAGTCATGAACCTCAAAGCAAAACCCCACAGTTTCACTTAAACTACAGATTATTGTATTGATTTCCTTCTTTCAACACTGTGATGTGGCCCGAGCTCTCTGACCTCATTGTAATGAGCCACACAGGCTTGATAAGAGGATGAAAGGAGAGCAAAACATCCCTGTTTGAGTGTAGAAGCATGTGGAAGATTAGGAGGATGATTGGATATCATGTTCCATTTCTATCTTTTTTTTTTTTCTCTTGCAGTCAAAAGAAAGCTCTCCTCCAATTCCCACTGCACAGCAAGCTGTCAGCCAGTTCATGTCGTTGAGCAGCGATTTCATTTAGTGTCCCCCCACTCAAACATGAGCTATCACCCTGTCTGCATGCCTACTCCTTTCTCCATCACACGCTCACTGTTTCTGCAGCAGCTCAGCACTTCTCGAACAAATCAGACAACCTGTTCTCACACGGAGCCTCGGCTTAAAGCGCCGTCCACTGCTGGCAATAATCAATGGTATTATAGGATTACCACGGCAAATTAGCTGAGAGGTGAATGACCTTACACAGCCTTTTTTTCAAGTGCGATGTAGAAATTAGAGACCTCAAACGGATAATGCAAATTCTATGAATCGGGATGTCATGAAAATCAGCGGTATGTTTCTTAGTATGCACCAACAGGCGCATAGCTTTGAGAATTGTAACCTAAGAGGAAAACCAAATACGGATTTGAGCAACACTAAAGGCCAGTTTACACGTTTGGGTTACATTGACACAAATATAGAAAGTTCATTGATCAATCAGACTGTTTACATCCCCTCCATCATGTCTGCGTCTGATGTCCCTATAAAAATCAATATTCATAAACTTTTTTTTTTTTAACTCTCTCTGCAAAGCAAGCTTTATGCAGGAGTTTCCAGTCTGTCGACGCATCAATGTTGCGACAAAGACAGAAATTAGAACAGGCTCCGGTTTCAAAATGTAAACTTCTACTCTACTCTTAAAATAAGCATGTTTGAAATTTTATATTTAACCCATTAGAATCCATGGTGACAGAAAATTTTCAGAAACGTCTTGTGTGGTAAACTCGGTTTGTGGTATTTCCAACATGGTTTTATTTTGAAGGAAAAATGGGTCTGGGTCTGTATTGGTTAAGGAGACGTGTTTGGATACCTTAACATTTTCGCCATGAGCAATAAAAGTTTAATTTTGAAGGTACAAAGCCATAGCATCATTTATGACACCAAAGATCTGATCAACTTATCATCACAGTTTTGGATGAACTACTAGACATGTGGGTGGTGGGACAAACCCCTCCTCTGGGAGCCACTGGGGAGGAGAAAGACTGCTGATACAACAGAGACAATGTAAGGTCACTGTGGGCAGTGAGACAGACTCTCCTCCCAACTCAACGGAGACGCAGAAGTACCAGAGTTAGTCAGATGAACGTGGACTCAACAGTATTTATATTCAGGCAAAGCAGAGCATCACTTCCTATTGCACCATATTTTTTGTTTAGGCTTAAGCGTCCATACGTCCATTAGTTAGCACTTTTTCAGTTTGTCAACAGTCAAAATTCTGGTACTGCACTTTACCAACCCCATCTTCAAGTTCTTCCAAAAGAACTGAATTGAATTGAATTGAACTTGAAGTCCCGGTTCTGATCATGCTTGTAATACTTCAGCAGTAGTGTTGCCACAAACGATTATTTTAATAGTCGACTAATCACCGATTTATTTTTACCGATTAGTCGACTAATTGTATCATTTGTAAAGTGGATGTAAAATACATATCTTAATCATCAAACTAACTAAAACTAACTAAAACCTCGGCATTACCTGCGATGATCCTAATGCTATAAGCTGAATTTGGCCGCTGAAGATGCAAGATAGCTCAAGATGCTGAAATTGATAGCTAAAAATGCTGAAGCTAAAAGCTGAAAATATAGACGCTGATAGCCACCAAAAATGCTCAACTCCAAAATAGCTTAAAAAAAAAAAGTCCTGAATTAGCCAAAATGGCTGGCATGCAGCTGAAATATTAGCCACACTCCAAAATAATCTAAAAAACCTTAATAAATGCCAAAACAATCCAAAAAGCTTGAATAATGCCATTATGCTTTCAACTTATTACACTCTGACTCCATTTAATAAAAAGAAACGACTAATCAATTATAAAATTAGCTGTCGACTATTTTAATAGTCGATTAGTCGACTAATCGTGGCAGCCCTACTCAGTAGTTGCATTTACATGGACACAAATAATAGGAATAAACGCCTGATATGAATTAAAATGCATCATGTGAGCTGGTCAGTTGGAATACTCTAACCCAATCAGATGCATTTGGATTAAAATTTCCTTCTGATCGCGATTGTTGATCCAATTGTGGTGCATGTAAATAATTCATTCTGACTGTGTGTCATTACTGCGCTGGCCGTTACATCACACATACACAGTATGGCGTTCCGGAGGAGCCTTTGGAGCACAAACAAGTTTGCTCTGTACGAGCAAACCGCATCTCTGAACAGAGCAGCCAGACTAGCTTTGTGTTTACGAGAAGAGAGAGAGAGAAGGCTTTGGTACGATGTGCGCTCCGGTGGAGACTTCCAACGGCAATCTGTCTCAGGTGCCAGGAAATCTGTGTCTCCAAGCAACTTTGGGAAGCTGTATGAGCTTGCAGATGCAGTTTTAAATGGGAAAATGCCGCTCCCAGCAGTCCTGAGAAACTGTGCAAACAATCATGTGAATTCAAGTTACTAATCGTTTCCAGACATAATCAAAGCTGATGGTATTCCCACGTATTTACATGCGGCACTTTGCTGCATCGTCCGCACTGATTGTGAGTGCATCCAAGCCTATGACTGTGTGCTATGCATGTAGAGAAGCCACTATAGTCTGAGATAACTTAGTCTTACACCCTTTCTCAAAAGCAGTGGTCAAGTATGCCGACTGGTACCGGTCCATGGCACAGTTCATACCGGGCCTCAGAAAAAAAGAATTACAACCTGTATTTTCAACTTTTCATTTAAAATCATAATACAATTTATATAATATAATTAGTTTTTTATGCTATGATCCTGAACTTCTGATCAGCTGATGAGCAGCCCATTTTAGTTAAATTGTTTTCTTTGAATTGTCAGCTCAGAATCTTTGGACTCTTGTCCCTTTTTATTCTTTTATATTTTCAAGCTTTGCTTAAAACTAAATATCACCATGCAAATTCATTCAATTTCTTTACTAGTCCTATAGTTTTACTCTCATGTCTTGAACACTTCAAAATATTTGGTGTTTTTTTAATCAGCTCTAATAGTCTTTCTAATTATTGGTTTATTTGTTTTATTCAGGCAGTTAATGTTTTTCTTTTTGTCAAGCCGCATTATTCCACGTCTCTGCCGACACCGACAGCTGTGTAGGGTGTTTTTCACTTTAAAATGATTTTCACTCCAAAAGACGATGGAATCTAAGTAAGTTGCTTAGAAAATCTTCTTACAGACATTTCCGACTGATGGATGGGATAAAAAAAATCAATTAGATCAATATCAAAATCTCTCTTTCTTGGCATTTTGTTGATGTTCAAAAATCTCGGCTAAAAAGCGATATTTTCTTTTATGGGGACATTCTCACTTAAGATCATCAATTAATCAGATGTTTTGATATTTCTGTATGTTTGAAAAAGATTGTTATCAAATATATATATTTTCCCCCTTCAGTCAAGGTTTGCCTGTGTCTGCAAATTAAAAAGTTCTACCATGTAAACACAGCAAGAAGATTCACTGACCCAGTTTAGCCTTTTTTTTTTTTTTTTTTTTAAGAAAATCCATTTTTTCTTTCAGGCCAGTCCTTTTTGTCAATTTCAAATGATAGAATTTGTTGTTAGCATTTCATTGATTGAGCTCAAACACAGACGTGATCAATAATCATATTAAAAATGATCTAATTCGAAGAGGTGATGTGAGGAGACCTGTGAGGAATCCACAGGGAACGATCACAAAACAGCAGCTCTCCCAAAAGCTACCAAACCCGAACGGGGCAAAAATACTCTCTCTTAAAAAAAAAAAAAAAAAAAAAAAAAATTCAAACAAATCAGGATGACTGCAAACCAATCCTAAAGCAACAGTGTTACAAGAGAAGAGCTCACAGACTGTGTTAAAAGAAAAGAGATAAATCTGAGTTGAGTCAACGCACACAGATGCAAAAACCCTTAACAGATATGTTACGGATTGAAAGAATGCAAATGTTGCCGACAAAGAGGGAGAAACAAAAGAGGTGCACTCCTACAGGAAATAAAAGTGCACACAAATTGGTTCAATTAGTCTCACTTCTTTGAAAGTGGGCAAAAAGGAAACAAAATCCCTCAACATTTGGTATTTTGTCTTTGGCAGATTTTTAAAAACTCCCATTTTAATTTGAAAAAAGTGGAAACTGTTCTTGACTGTTTCTTTTTTTTTTAACCACATTACTACTTTGACAACTTTTTTTTTTTTTCTTCACACTATCCCTGCAGACTTGGTTTAAACTGGCAGAGAATGCTCATACAGTAAATTTCACACCTCCGTCGGTCTTGGTTGGCTTTCAAACACTGCAGGCATTCAGAAGGGAGCCAAAGACTGAAACGGACCGAAGTGGCTTCAAATTCCTACAATTCCAACAACTGCTCACTAGGGGGCAGTATTGCCTGAACAAGGCATAGAAGCAGCCACAAAGAAGAAAACCGGCTTTTCCTACTAACTATTTAACCATTATGTTCTATTAAATGCCAGAACCTCTTCACCAAAATGCCAACACACTGCAACCAAAATCTAATTTATTCAGTAAGTGGCTAAGTGACAGCATTTGTTATTGACAGCATTTGTAATGGAAAGGCGGCAGTTGCATTTTTACACACAAAAAATAAAAAATTAAAATCAAAAGGCACGATTTTTTTTTTTTTTTTTTTTTTAAATTGGTCAGTGGTCGCCCAGGCACTAACCTGACAGGAAGCTGCACTGCGATATTTGACAGACTCTGGCAACATCCAGATTGACAGCTACTGTCGACAGCTACTTAGAGACCTGCATATTGATTAATTGCGATTGATGTTAAGTGGTTTATGAAGAAGACAGAACATCGTGCCTTCTAATTTGCGTGGTAGCAATATACTTCTTTTATGATCCCTGCTCCTTTCATCTTTGCATTGTAAGTATTTTTCTTCTTTTTAATTGAATTCTGTTTAACTTGTTTAAATACTGTGTATTCTACTCAATGTATTTGTTTGTCTACCTATTTGGAACCCCATTAGCTTCCACCAAGTGGTCGCTAGTCTTCCTGGGGTCCTGGGGTATTGGTGTTGTAACTTTCATATTTTTTTATCTGGCTGTTCCGATGCCCTTAAAAACAGTTTGACAGCTTAACAAAAGTAGATTTTGTGCTTGTTAGACATTGCTGAACGATCTAATGCTAAACAGAATATGTTAAAAGCAGGAAAACTAATGTTTCACAATAGGAAAAAGCATATATATAAACTATTGTAATGTTTCTCTACCTGACATCAGATCACTTGCCAATTTTGAACCTCCTGTGCCTTCTTTCCACCTAGAATTTAGGACGTGTTTCACCCATCTCCTCTAATACTGAATGATTTCTTTTTTTTTTTTTCTTTTTTTTCACTGTAATATCTGATCACTTTTCTATTGTTTAGGGAAGACTCGAAACTTATTGCTCTGGAGTTTTGTTTTTTACAGTCTATTCTTCTTACAAATAGGTAATTATTCGAATTTTATAGAGCATTGGGTCTTAACTGATTTGCAAGATTAAGTTATTTATTTTAAAGAGGCTGAACATTCTTAAATCACTGCTAAATTAGTTGAATTAGTTGAAATGTTAGAAATTTTATAAGTTACCATAACATAAAAACAACAACAACAACCTTAAAAAAAGTGACTATGCAATCACTGAGACATTATTTTTAGTCTAAGATAAACTTTATACAATAAATTGAAAAGAACTGTATTAAAAGTGCTGATTTAAATTGTACTTTAATTAGTTGAAGAGATGCAGATTATCTGAATCTTTACCACTAACATAAGAAACAAAAATTGACCTCTACAGACTTGAAACATTAACGCAATTAGATAAAACATACATTGTCTATTTTAAAAAAAAGCCTTAAAGGGACTGTACTTTAAACCAAAATTCTGAGAAACTTGGAGATCATTTCCATTTGGGCCCAAGTTTGGAGCTCGCCACTCTGCAGCTCTTCCTCCGCTTCATCATCGTGACCTGAGGTGAATTGTGGAGTGATGGGATTGTAATGCAAACGGCAGTGTGGCCCAATCAATTGCTTTAAAATTCCTGACATTACTTCCCGAGCATTTTAAGTTCTGGCCCGTGCCTCTGAGCTCTTTTCAATGCGAAATGCTTCCACCACTCCTCCTCCATCCTTCAAATGAAGCATCGAGGGTGTCAAGGCGGCCGTATGCTAACCTGGTGTGTGCAACCTGCGGTAAAAGGTCAGTTCTTTTTCCACAAAAGTTTTTACCTGCAGGTCAAACTTCATCAATTCACTCAAGAAAAGTCAGATCTCCTCATAATGAAAACTGATACACATCAACCTCGACTTACTATCTTTGCCTGGAGGTGCTATAAAACTCTGATTTGATTGTGATTCTTTAACCCGAATATGAATACAAGATATTCACGAACGACCTATTGATCCATTGATTCATGCAGACAGTCTATGAAATCTTTTAACGCTGGAAGCCAAAGCTGCGTCTATTTTCTTCAGACTTCCATGTTGTTTCTATGCTTCCAGCGTGTTGGTTGTGAGCGCGCCGGCGCGCATGAAACCACACAGCTGCGACCTGCTGTGCACAAGATCCGCCGGTCGCGAGCTCGCCCACCGGGGGGACAGAACCGCTAACGGGCTGACCCTTTCATCAGGCAGGAAATGCAGAATTTCAGACGTTCATCTATGTTTATATTTAATCCTAATAGAAGGAAATATACTAAAATGGGTTTAAATATATTTTACAAAAGGAAAAAAATTGCTAAAAAGTTAACTTTTTTAATTAGTTTATTTCAAACAAGAAAAATAAAATAAAGAGAAAAACAATATACAGCAAATTATTGTGCAAATGATTTAATTTTTCTATTTTTTTCTGAATACTCTATTCAAATGACTGTATAATTTAAGTTGATAACCATTAGAGTATATATTAAGATATACCAGGTTTTTTTTTTTCAAAAATAAAACCCGTAAAATGTACTGTTCGTATTATTACGCGCAGCATTTGATCGATTCAATTTGCTGCATTATGAGGTCATATTACCGAAATCAAAAGCTGTTCTAATCAAAAACATCTTCATAGGTTAAGGTTACATTCGAACATATGAAAACCTTACTTTATATCAGCTTCACAATTTCCTGGACAATTTTCCTTCCGATTTCCTGGACTATAAGTCACAGGAGCCAAAAAATGCGAAATGAAGAAGAAAAAACATGTAAGTCGTTTCGGAGTATAAGTCGCAATTTTAAGAGAAAAGTCCAACATTTATGAACAAATTCAACAAGCCCGACGTAACGTTTGACACCAAACGCGATTCATGAGTCAAATTTGCTGCTTCTTTTAACATGTTTCAAATTTGACGTTCAATACTTTTCCAAGAACGTGTTCATAGACGCTCGCTTTGCGTTTGGAGAAGTCATGATAGAGGTATTGACTGTATATCTCATTTAAAATGCACGGAAGACACGGATGATGTTGAAAGGTTACGTTTATTTATTTTGAAGAGCTCAAGGATCTATAATCATTTTTTCTTTTTCTTAGAGAAATCTTTACCTTCTTGCCTGCAGGAGCTGCATCTGAATGACGCGCATTAGTCCAAGGAGAGAAAAACAAAAATAATAATGTCTTGATGAAAATAAGAAAAATATCATAACGTCCATGAGGAGAAAGATTAGATTCTGAGCAATGTTTGTTTTGAGCGGCACTTCTTTCTTCTTCTGCGTTTCTGTCCGCTGACAGCAGCAAACACGAACACACAAACCTACAGTGCCCTCTGGTGGTTGTTAGTGGGAAACAACCGCTAAAAGGCAACTGGTTGTAGTGGGAGACAAATATATGAGCCTATTTATGTCTAAAAAAAAATCTCAAATACGTCGCTCCTGACTATACGTCGTATCCCTGGCCAAACTATTAAAAAAAATAGCTTTTGGGGTCTGCTGGAACCAACCTACTTACTCTTGGATAAAGGTGGAGTACACCCTGAACAGATCACCAGTGTGCAGGACCACACACTGACACTCACACCTATGGGGCAATTTAGAAATACCAACTAACCTCCAATGCATTTTCTGTGGGAGGAACCAGGAGAGCTGGAGAAAACCCACACTGGCACGAGGAGAACACACAAACTCCACACAGAAAGGTCCCAGCTGGGATTTGAAGCAGGGCCTTCACGCTAACCACTGTGCAGCCCTTCTCTCTTTGACATCCCAGAGTGGAAATATTTTATCCAGTTAATGATGAGTACACAGTTGGTTGACCCCTCCCTGAACATCCATGGGGTTAATTTCACCAGCAGACCATCTCCAGAGAACGTCTAAAAACAGAAGTTTTTTTAAGAAGGGAAGTCTGCATAGAATATATTTAATATCACCACCCTTGATGATGCACCTTTAGACCAGATGAGAGCGTACAGTACATGGAAATCCCTGTAGAATTTTATTCCTTTCCCTTTCTAAATCACAAAATCACACTCCAAGGCTTAAACTTCATTCATCCTTTCACGCTCTGCCTCAACCATGCATGCTGGAGGTCCTAATTTAATCACCAGGAAAAAAAACATCCAAAAAACTGCCACAAGAGTATTTTAAAAACAGCAAAAACGTAATTTTCAACTGAGTGAGTCTTTAACTAAAGAAAATCTGTTAAATGTCCTCCACTTCCGTACAAATTCTTGTAGAGCAGAATCCCTCGAGTGACACAGAGGTCATGTGCCCAGAGCATAAGAGCCTCTGATATTAAAAAGCAAAACCAGTTTATGTGCATGGTTTTGTGCAATCATCTGTAAGTTTTCTCTTTTTATTTTAACAAGCAGGATTATAAAGTGGATCCTAATGATTACAAATCAGAACAGTTGAAGTTTTTTGCCTCACTTCCTGTCCTGTTTTCAGAGCGACTCCAGCAGGAACGTCGACACTCCAAAGCTCACTCTTTTGTGCACAGACAGACACTCCATGCTGGGAAAATGGAGCTGGAGGCCTTCTACACCAAATGTATGAGCCCCCCATGCACGGGCATACAGTGTTGCACAGCAGATTGCGTCTTTTTAAACTTGTCATTGTGTTTATATATGCACATATGTGCATCCTTGTTTGTTTGCACATGTGAAAGTGTGCAGAGAGCATCTGGCCATCTCTGATATTTCACATTTCCATCCCGGCAGAGCGTAAGCAGGCTGCCGCCTAATGAGGCGATTACCGGGAGCAGCATATGGCGTGTTCTCCGAGCTTCTCCTGGCTCCACCATTAGTGATGATGAGAGCCGGGAGAGATGTGGAGATTGGGCGGGTCAGCGTGGGGAGAAGATGCAAAGGCGCACAAAGCTGTTTCTCCATGATCACACATTCTCTCAGGAAGGGAAAGCTCAAAGAAAGGGGAAGCAGAAAAGGCCGTAAGGTCTGTCTGCTTTCTCCACTTTTGTGTCGTGTCATTATAAAGTCCACTTTAGACGACGGCCAAACGCCGAAAGAGGACACTTTTAATCAAAGAGGATTTTTGGCGGCTCCAGCAGATGAATATTTTCTGGATAAATTAAAATTATGAAAACAAATTTATTTAGGATTTTAACAACTCACTCATTAAAAGTTTGGTAATTTTTTAGGTGTACCTTTATGTGATTTAGTTTCACCTGCTGGCCTCTGTGCAGATGGGATCTTTACCAGAAAGGTAACTCAAAGAGCTTGTAATAAAATCACAGAACCACAACATGTTGCATTGTGGGGAAAAAATGAAACCCGTAAGATAAAATCTGTTGTAAAATGGAATGGGTGGAAGTCTTGGCAAATTTAAGATTTGATGTCTTAGCAACACCCAAAAGAGCACTTGTTTCAGGGATACGTGTCAGAAAGTGTGGGGATGGGGGGTTAAAACCATGAATCATAAAAATGTTACAAAATGTTCAGTTGCGAACAACAAACCTATATGAATCAATAAAAGAAGGGAATTTATAGTGCATGAAAAGATGGAAAAGCAAGTAAAACTAATTATAAAGGTTTAAACAATCAATCTTTTAAAAAGAAAAAAAAAATCTTAGTAAAATTTTATGTTATACTTGCATCTTAATTTAACAAAATAAAACATGACTTGAAGCTCTTGTTATGGGCTGTTTTCTTAAAAAAAGAGTTAATTATTTATCTTTTTTCAGCAATTGCTTTGCACATAAGTGTAGTTGAATCTGTGTTTTTGATCGTTACATTAGTAGCTGCTAAATTTCAATTTGTTTTTAAAAATGTTTGATTGCAAATTTTCTATCTGATAAGTAATTAGCTTCACATCCTCTTTTGATCTGTTTTCCAAACATTTCCTACTGAGTTTATGATTATGATTAAAAAAAACTACATAGTTTTCAAGGAATTAATTAGAGATTCACCTCTGAGTTGTGGCATGGAGGAACCCCATCCCAACACTTACAACCCCTCACACTCTCAACCTAACATCACCGGTGCAACAAAAATGGCGAGCAATATTGAGCTATCCAGCCGTGCAGTTTTGATCCACGTCAGCTCAGTTAATGAAGCAAAGACATACAAGGATTTATTTTTTCAATAAGTGGACGCATTTCCTGCTTGGACTTCTGTAGATGCAACCAATGGGTAACAAAATAGCTGCAGCTAGTTCCTAACCATCCATCTAGCCTTTAACTTTCCATTCACATTGGTGATGGAAATGCACCAAACTGTCGATCAATCTCCAAAGAACTCCATTTGAAGAAGTGCCTCATCTCCCAAAGAGGCCATTACCCCTCCATCTACAAGCTGCAAGTCCCTGAGTGTTTCACATTTAAAGAAATTGTTCTTGAAGAAAACTTTCATAGTTTTAGATTCAATTTACAGTTAAAGCTCGAATGTGTTTTAAATTAAAGCAAAGGAACAAAAAAAAAAAAAAAACCAGATTCAGTCTGAATCTGTCAAGTCTGTTCACGATGCCTCCCTCGAGGAAAACAAAGTTTGAAAAACCTAAGCATAAATAATGAAATAATACCAGATGAAGTTTTGGTTTTAATATTGCATAATTCAGTCTCATTGATTATTTATTGGAGCAACAGGGGACAGACTGCAGACTGAAAGGTTACACAGCAAAATCTTCTGAAGCCCAGAGGTTAGGGTGATGATTCAGATTTGATTCAATGAAATCCAGCCTAATGCTTCTGAGAGGCATTCCCAGTTTCCTTAAGATGTATAGATTATCCGTGTCCCAGCATTGACAGCAATGCCTCGATCATTTCCCTTTCCTCCAGTTAAATCGCTTTTCTACCAACATTTTTTTTTTTTTTTTTACTTCAGGGCCTTGAGTTTCCTGCTTTCGACTATTTCTCACTGTGATTTTTATTTGGCCTGTTAATATGGGGCTCTGAATAACTGAAAAGGCTTTTTTTTGTGGTTTAGTCTAAATGTTTGACAGTTCAGATAAAAACATCCCAGTTGGAAGAAATTCTTCATACTCAGTTAAAGCTAGATTTGTTTGGTTGTCTCATTTATTGTCGGACAAAAAAAAAAAAAAAAACGGTGGATGTTTAGCTGTCGACCTGTTTTTATTTAAACTATGACTGAAAAGATAAATCCATCATCTGGAGAAATGCTCTTGTGACCTGTCAACAGGAAAAAAAAAAAAACACAGTTTGAACATAAACAGAGTTGTAATTTGAGAAAGCAGACTCAATGAAGGAGAGGGACCAGAAAAAACGAATACATTTTTGATGCTCTGAGATGAAAAATGTGCCAGTTGTTGTGGCTACATCTCACAAAATTCCCATCATTTCCTTATGAGTCCATGCTTATATTATATGATGCCAAAGCATGCAAACATTCCTAGATGAGACCAGCTTGGGATGAGCTTCCATCCAGAGGAGGTTTTAAGTCAGACAGAGATTCTGTACATTTTCACTTCATCTGTGTAACTTCACTACAGCCATAAAGAATCAATGAAACACTAAAGTTTGATGTAGCATTTAATAGCTCTTGTCTTGAGGAAGATCAGATTACCCCGGGCTCACACTGCAACTGTTACACTTCAGGTTCGACGCAGGAGCGGTCAAGCTACAGCAAACAACTCGTGATGGATGGATGGAGGGATGGATGGAGGGATGGATGGAAGCTTAAATCGAGAAATTCATCCTTTCTGACCACTAGAAGAGGTGCTTCAAGCACTGGATGATCCTTGAGCACGCCTAGTTTGTGAATTTATTGACAACAAAGCCACCTGTGACCTCCTGGTGACCCACGTGAGACTATTAAGTCACATGGCACCAGGGGCACGGTCCCAACACTCCACGAGAGAACGCGAGGAACCCAAGGAACCGAGAACTCTGGCAGTCATCCAGGAAACTTTCGTTTTGTGAAAAAACATATTTTAGGTAGTGAAACTATCGAACTCTGTTTCCGACCCAATACAGGGCCTTTTGTGTTAGAGAATTATTTTTTCTGCAGTAAACCTTTTTGCATTTCTGCTTCTAAGAAACGGGTATCGGGATATTTGTTAATTTTTTTCATAAATCTAAAACCTTTGCAGTTTGGTGTCCTCAGTGTTCTGAGGTTGCCAGGGGCAAAACCAAAAAATGTTTCTACATCTTCCAAACTTTGTTTGGCATGTTTCTAATTGCTGACAAAAAATACAAAGAATCTAGTTTTTCTGTTTCAGTTTTGAGACCTTGGACAAGTTTTAAGTTTTCTTTCAAAACATGAAGAACAAGAACAATTGCTTGGACTGGTATGTCTTGGTCATCATTTAAATATTCATACATTTTATGATTCTTTTATTTTTACAACTGATTTGCTAAAGTTTTTCCATTCAAACCAAAAACAATCATTTTAAATCAAATGAAATCATGCCAAAGGTCTCTGGAGGCACATAGACAACCGACTGTATGTTCTGTGTATTTGTGTAAATGAAAAACAAACAACTTAACAGTAAAAGCAATAAAACAATCGACTATTTAAAAAAAAAGTCAATCAATAATTTGGCATTGTCAATGCAACTTTTTTTTGTTGGTTTTTATTATTATTTTAAATGATAATGGCAACCTTAAGCCTTAAAATTATTTGGAGGGTAAACAGGCTCAGCCCTAAGTTGCTTTGCCCTAGGCATAAAGGGAATTTGCACGCTCCCTCACCCCTACCCCAATTGCCGGGCAACACCCGGGTTATATCCCTACTAATGACTTTAGTTTGAAACAAAAGCAGCCCAAGCTAGTCTCAAACCAGAGGCTTTTAGGAAGGAGCTCTAACCACTGCGCCGGCATACTGTGTGTGCTGGCTATGTGTTTCGTAACACGAAGGAATAAAAACTAGATCACCAGTTAAATTAGTCTTTTTTTTGACAAAAACTTTTTCTAGCATTTTATTTTTTCTTCCTCCTCTTCCGGCACCCCCTGGAGGTGCAGCGCCCGTAGCATTTGCCTATACAGCCTACACTACGGGCCGGATCACATACAAATTTACTTTTCACATCAGCCGTGCAAAAGTGAATCGAATCGTCGACCACAAATTTTTAATCAATTCAAATCATTGTTAAAAAGAATGATTACACCCTTAGTTCTAAACTACTTAAACTATGGACTCCTGCCACAACAGTGTTGAATTAGTTAAAGAAGAGCAGGAAAAGTCCAAGCATGAAGAGCAGAACAAACAAACTCCGGTGGAACTCCACTCTAACCGTGTTTACAGAAAACACTCAGTGGTTGGTTACCAGCAGGATATGCTAAAATAATTAACCTTGCAAATATTGCTTCAACCTTTAGCATTTTAGCTGTGACACATGCACTAGTTAGCATGCAGGTGTTGACATTTACCTCAAATGACTCTCACTGCTTCACATTACGACAGAATTGTGGAGCAGCTGCTGTGTTGGGAGTGAATCTTCCTCCACATTTCAGTTCATTTGAAGCCTCCGCTGTCATGCAGCATAGCCTGATGATAACATTTACAGATATTAGCCGCCTTAAAATCAAACTCTTAACCTTTTCATAGAAACTGGCATATAGATGAGTTTATTTGGATAGAACAAAACAAACAAAAATCTATTTAGAATTTGTCTTTTTTTAATTGAATCACAAAAAGATAATCACTGGAGTTATCTGTGATAATTACCTAAAGGTTTCAGCTTAATGGTGCTTGGATGTGTTCATAAGCTTGACGTCCCAGATGCGTGTTGGAGGAGCAACAGCCAGATGTGTTTAGCTGGATCGCCACATGGAGCAGCATTTGTTTATTTACAATGGATGGAAGGTACAGATAATGTTGAGAGATCAGATGTAATTATTTTAAAAAGTCTTTTAAAAACATCTGTAAACATGTCTTGGTTTATAACATTATTCAGAGATTCCCCTCGTACGGTGATCCTGAGTGTGGTGAGAATCACTCCTGTTGCGGTCGCTGCATCTGAATGGTGGCCGGCTGTCTCTCCATGTCCTGCATTAACCCGAGAGGGGAAAAAATAAAAACAAGAATAAAAATGCATTGCTCTGTCCGAATGCAAAAAAATGTAGGGGGCCCAAGCAGGGATGCTCCACATGCCATTGCTGGTCCCCTGTCTCTGCCAGCCATGAAACTGATCGAGTCACTGAACACGTCACATGCCCAAAGCTGAGTCCCTGATTTGTGGATGCGATGCAGTGACCTCACCAAAGTTCAAATATTTGAACTGGGCGTCTTGGGTGTGCCTCTCCTCGGCAGGGGTGGGTGGCCCCTTCCTTGCTCCCCCCTGGACCTCCCGCGGCGGGGGCGGGCGGTTGTCTGAAGCATGGGGTGGGTCTCCCTTGGGGGGCCCTGGCTCGTACCTGGGGTTGAGCAAGGGGATGCTCGGCGCTGCTGGGTGGTGGTGGGTTGCTCTTCTGGGGTCGGGGGGCTCTCCGGGGGTGGTGCCTCACGTTGGCCCCCTTGGCGCAGTGGGGGGGCTGCTCTTCTGGCTGGGCTGGGGCCTGCACTCCCTGTGTCCCTGTGCCTGCCTGCTCTCAGGTGTGGGGTGCCTCTGCGGCGGTCCCGCGTGCCCTGGTCTGGGTGTTTGGCGGGGTTGCCCAGCGGGCGGATTCTCCACACAGCTCCATGACGGGTATTGGGGGGGGGTCCTGGCTGCTGCTGCCGCTGCCCCGAGGGGGTTCTTGGCTATGGGATGGCCGGGTGCTCTCCCCCTTTGTACATTCGATCATTATCCACATCAGCAAAACATAAACGCTCACCTGAGCACAGGTGTCAGCTCACTTTTGACTAATAGTATGCGTGACAGAATGAAAGACTTTATTTGTATCTGTTTGTATGATTAAGTCTGTTAGCTGCAGTTGTATTGTGTACATTTCGACTAGTTTAAATGTGGAGACTATTTCGGCCTAAAGGTATGTGTGTAACAGGCCATTCTAGTTTACTATCTAGACCTGTTTTTTTTTTGATGTTGCTTCCCTCTGTTGCCATCTTCGTTTTTCTCAAAACCCCCTTCTTTTACCCCCCCCCACCTCCCTCTTCTTCTTTTCCGTCCGATCCAACATAACAAAAACAAACATAATCAATATAAATAAAATTTAGCATGAAACACAACAGGGGTTTATACTCAATAAACCCCTGTTGTGACACTAAAAACACAAGAGGCTCTCAGCCCGCATCTGTCTGCTCAGGACAAGTTAAAAAAAAAAAAAATATATATATATATATATATATATATTGAATCGCACCACACATTTTGCACTGGTGCTAGACCAATGCACTGAATTCTTAAATTGCACCACACATGTTGCACTGCTAACGGGTCGACGCAACCAATGCTCAAAATGGCCACTTGACCTCAGATCGCATCTGCACATAAACACCAACTTAACTTCAAATGTCTCCATAATGTTTTAAAAACATTTAAAGATTTTATTTTCCACTTGAAGCATGAGGCTCCCACCACTATGTCACAGTAAAGGAACTGCTTGGTTTCACCGGGATTTAGAGCTGATCTTTAAAAGTTTAGCTGTTTGTAAATTAGATTTGAGCCTTAAAAACTGATCTAAAGGCACCCTCACCTCAGGAATGATTATGTGTTCACTTTCAGGTTTTCATAAAATCTCTTCTAACATGACATGAGAGGTGTGAAGACTTCACAACTAACTTCTTTAAAATTCAATAATTCTAAATGATGACATCCAAAGGGCTAAAATAGTTATGAAACATCCAGAAGTTACGCGTTTGGTACAAGTCAGACCGCAACAACAAAACCCATAATCTTTTGCTTTAAAGGTTACTTTTCTGTGAAATTCAATGAATGTGAGTGAGTTTGATGTCCAGACTCTAATTTGTCTAATTGAGGAGTCTGAGTGAACGGGCTGCAACCCTTTCAACCCTGTTATCACTTATTGCATCAATCAGGTTCAAAGGCCTGCAGAGATCCTCCGACACTTTGGCTCAGCGTCTCGCTGGACAGCGTCTCACATCCTGATGTCAGCCTCTGAAGCTAAAAGCCCGGATCTGTTGCTATTGTCAGTGTTTCAAGTCCAGAGTCATTACCCAATTAAACAGTGATTCGCCCCTCCGGACGGAAAGAGAAAGTGTGGAGCCCTGTCAGCGCGCTTGTGTTCAGCTCTGTATTAAAAGACGGTCGAGCTAATTGATGGGAATGATCTGGGCTGTCGCCAGCTTCAAAGAAGAACGTCACAGTCATGGAAATGTAGCGGAACATGGATTTAGACACACATGCCTCCAGGAGGCAGAAACATGGAAATAACACTCTGCTGAGCCTGTTGTCTGCTGGTTGGGGAGCGTTTAGTCAGCGGCTCAACCAGAACTCTGCGTGACACACGCTCCCTCCAGTGTGTCACAACAGGAAACACCAAAGCTGCGTGCCGCTCGGGAACGCCGGGATCAGAGCTTAATAAGCTTGGAGTGAACCCAGACTTTGGCGGCTTTCTTCCCTCAGGATTGTTTGATAAACCACCACTCGCTCCGTCGTCTCTGCACCTCTCTTCTTCACGTCTCTCTTCATCTCTCGTCTGTTTACCTGTTCCAGCTGTTTTTCTTCTGCTGATGACCGCACTATTCCTGCTCTCTGGGAAGCATCGGGCTGCCGTGTTTCATCACCGCTGCTTTGTTTGATCTGATTCTCCTTATAGAATCAAGAAAAACTCTGACTGCTCACCCAATCTGGTCCTTGAAAAGTAAACCAACAAAATCAAGCAGAATGTTTCAGAGAAACTCTTTCTTTTTTGGAGCTTTTTACCCAATGGAACATTTTAAATGGAGGGGAGACTTTGGAGGGGGGCAAGTGGAATGCCATTACAAATGAAAGCTAGTATTGATGTTTTTTTGGGGTTTTTTTTGTCAATAAAAATACAAAAATTGGGGCACAAAGCTGTTTGGTTGGGCGGCAGCTGCCCCACCCCTAATTCTCACTTAGCTCCACCCCTGTTTTAAGCACAAATGTTAGCGACCAAAAAAAAAAATCCAATCTGACACTTTCAAGGTTTTAAGAATTAAAACCTCAAAGTATAATATCGATCTGTTAATAGCTCATTCTAATCAGCTTTTTCATAGTGTGCTTTATTTGAAATGATAAATTATTCAGCTTAAATGGAATAACAAAAAAGATTTTTTTTATTACTGCCCTCACTCAATGCAATAAAATATTAAGGGAATTTCAATAGTAACTTTAAAATCTCAGAAATTAAATTCAAAGTATTTTGGTTAATTCATTGAAATATTTATTACTTTTTAGTCGTATTGTGCTTCTGTGCTCTAACTACTTTGTAATATCCTTCACAATATCATCAGTAATAAAATTTACCAAAATTTTAAATTAATCAAAATATTTGTATCATCCTATGACAGGGGTCTGCAACTTTGCCAGTACAAAAAAGTAATTTGATCCTGTTCTGTCCTGTACTGATCAAAACCTAATAAGATTTTTTTTTCTTTTTCTTTTTTACTCTTTTGGGAAGATTCTATACTACTTTGCATCATTACATTGTTGTTTTTTATAATAAATATGAATCACACGTATTTTTGGGTGCAAATAAATGCATAAATATTAAGATACAAAGTTGTAAAGTTGTTTTTTACTTTTGACACAAGCTCAAATTACTTTCTTTTAAAATAAGACTCCCTGTAAAGCAAATGTATTCCTAAACAATACAAGACAAAAATGACATTTTCGCTTGTTATATTTTAGGTTTACTTTTTTTTTTTCATATACTTGTCCTGTCCAACAGCTGAGCAAACAGATATGGGCGGAGAGCCTCTTGTGTTGGGCAGATTTTACTGTCCCAACAGGGATTTATTGAATATAAATCCCTTGGTTATTCAACAGGGATTTATTGAATATAAATCCCTGTTGTATTTCATGCTAAACTTTATTTATATTGATCAGTTTATATCTTTTTTCTTTTTTTTTTTTTTTGTTGGACCGGACGGAAAAGAAAAAGAGGGAGGTGGAGGGGGGTGTAAAAGAGAGGGGTTTAAAAAAAAGAAGAAGATGGCAACAGAGGAAAGCAACATCGCAAAACAATCAGGTCTGAATAGCAAACTAGAAGGGGCGGGGCCTATCTACACACATACCTGTTGGCCAAAATAGTCTCCACATTTACACACTAGTCAGAGTGTGCACAATACAACAACTATACTTTAGGTTTACTTTGCTGAGTTGTCATTTTTTCCTTACTTACTATTGCTGTTAACTGGAGCATAAACATAAAACATTGATTGGTTAATGATCCAGTAGAAAAAATTACATGAAGAATACACAAATCTATACATTTTGGCCACTCTGAATAGCTGCAAACCATTGTTATGGAGCATGAAATAAAATGCATTTTAAAGTCATAAATTAAAATCAGAGATCAGAAAATATCTGATTTTTTTTTTTTTTTTTTTTACCAAAGTTTTACCTAATATTTGTAATCTGTGTATTCTGGAGGAAGTGCACGGCAAACGAGGTCTAATGATGTCACCAGGGATATAAAAAAAACATTACAGTTTATCAACTAGGTTCACCTCAGCCATAAACTTAACTAAAATTAATATAATCAATGATAAGTTAGCAACCCTTACTTTTAAAAATTACTTTTTTTTTTCTCTCTTTAGCCAGAGAGCCTCTGTGGAGGGTAATAGAGCAGCATGTGGCTCCGGAGCCTCAGGTTTAAGACCCCTGTCCTATGATAAGGCATTTTTGGCAACAGCTGTGCACCAATTCACAATATATGAAATGGGCTGCTTGGTGGTGAGGCTGTAAATGCTCTCACCTCACTCTGAGAAGGCCCTGGTTGAAATCATGACTGGGATAATTCTGTGTGGAGCTGGCGTGTGGGCGTCTCCCTGTGCATGTGTTTCTCCAGAGCTCCAGTTTCCTCCCACGGTCCAAAAACATGCTTCATAGGTTAATTGGTTACTCTAATCTCTCGTTTCCACCGAGCGGTCTGGACTGGACCGGAGCAGTAACGTATTTTGAGCGGGAAAATCAACCCATTAGGCCGGTCTGATTTGCACCATTTTTGGTCCCAGTGGGTTGTAGGTCCATAGAAAAATGAAACAGACCGGTTAGGGCGGAGCTTCTGTCATCACACGATGAAATCCATTGATTGGTGGAAAGGTATTATGTCAACTACAAGCGTCCGACCAGCACTTTTCCCAGCTCAAGATTCAAGCTGAAAGTTTTTGTCCTCTTTATCAGATGAATTCTTCTTCACATGAATTCTTTGCATTCATTCATTCCAGAGACACGCTGAATCAGCAAATACAGAGAACCGTTGTAGTCGCACCGTTATGACGCACAGCTATACATCCTGCATCCACCTTGATGGTCCAACACAATGGAAATGCTCAGTTGAATTCCCTGGACCTTTCTATAAATTGACCAGGAGCAGAGCGGGCCGGACCGGAGTGAGGAAGAGGCATAAGCGTCCTTAGGTTTGGTTGCATGACCTGTGACAGTCTGGTGACCTGTCCAACATGTGACCCCGCCTTCACTCAGCACTAGCCGAGACAGGCTTTGGCATCCAGGGATATAGCAGGTTAAGTAAATGGATGGATGAAGATGCCACAGTGACGTCTTTTAAAGGGGAAGAGTTATCAATTTATTTTGAGAATGTCTTCCACTTTTGAGAATTTCCCTCTCAAATTTAATGGATAAAATCGATGTAGACAAAAGAAATCAGGAGTAAAACTCTATTTAATGTAAAATTGTAATATTTTTAAAGGAAAAAATTGAAGTCTAATTAAGTACAGATAAAGAGCTCGTGAGACTTTATGATCATGATCTTTAAAAAAAAAAACTGCAGCCAGTATCACTAGAAGACCTGGCTGAAAGAAAACTCTGTTCTGTGAGCAATTAAAGAGGAAAGAAAGTGAGGAAAAAGGAAAAGCCTTTACTTCTGAACTGAAAGCTTTGGCAAAAAGCCGGCTTCCACTTCAAAGGGTGGGGGCCAGAATCCCTCATTGAGATCAACCAACCGAAACATCTTTAGTATGACAGAAGCATCGACAGCGCAGCGAGCGTATGCAGCTCGGCTACAAAGCCTGCGCTGCAGAATGAATAGCAGGTGGCCACTGAGAGATAAAGGTGTCTAATTTAGTATAATTTAACAGATGCCTTCAAAGGACGCTGAAGAAGCACACATCACAACTGTGGAACAAAACACAAAATGTATTCAGCAGAACTAAATTAAGCAAGTGGGTGAGAAATGTAATTATGTTCATGCTCCTAATATATTGCTGAGGGTTTAATGAGATTGTTACAGTTTTGTGTGTTTGATTCCGAGCTCAAAGACGAGCTGAGCTTTTTTTCCACAATCTTTTATTTTCAGAAGATTTGAAAAAAAATCAAACTAACAAGACTGGCTGACGCCACAAAGGAAGAGAAATGAGAGTCGGCTAGAGTAAATCTATTAGGGCTCACAGTGACGGCTGGAGAGTCTAAAGCAGGAAAACTGGGTGGGAGCCTCAGTCTGTTAGACACTAAAGCTACAGGACCTCACACCGAAGCAGTTCATTTATGAATTATTCGCTTGTTAAATTATTCTTGTGCGTGTGAACAAAATAGGATCCTGTTTTGTTTTTTCACCATTGATTCAGTCATATCCGTTAAAATTTGGCGTTCCTCAGGGATCTGTCACGGAACCACAAAAGTATTATTTATTTATTTATTTTGTTTATCAACAACTTTCTAAATTATGTCAAATTTAGCACCAGCACGGTCCACTCGTGATAAAGAAGTTAATGATCCTGTTTACAGCAGTAGGATGTGTAAAGCTTCAAAGGAGATCTCACTGAATTTTGAGATACTTTTAATAGTATTTGACCGTCTTAACGGTCATGTACCTCGCATCTCTCAGATCCATTTTGGAAAATATGAACCCTCTTGGACACTGCCATCTTCCGTTACTGGTTTGATAACCATCCCGACTACAATAACCAAAACTCACCGTTATTGCCCTCCATTTATCGATTGCCTGAGGGTCACAGTGTAGATGTTATTAAATAAAATGCTGTCATGATAACGAAGTGAAGCAGACCCAGATCCTGGAACCCGGAAGGATGACGGAAGGCAAATGGAGTTTGAAAGTTGTTCTATTGTCAGTGGAGATGGTGAGCTGTTGCCAGGTCTGGAATGGAGTAGCAGACTTGAAACAACGAACGAAGAGATGAGGAGCGGCAGGGCGAAGATCCAGGAGGTGAGTCAGGCTGATGTTGCATGGCGGGAACGAAGAGTTCACTTGTCGTGGCAGGTACACGAGAATATTCTGACCCAGGTTGGCACATAGATGATGAACCTGGAGACAGAGGGTTACTGAAGTGAGCTGCAGCTCTGACTTAACTTGAAACATATAGCGAGACGCCAGGGTACTGCACCAGGTGAGGTGCTTAAGAGTTGTATCTTTAACTGGGCTTTTAGCTAAAGTAATTTACATGTTTGTTTTTGAAATCATTTGATTTTTCAATTGGATTATATTTGACTAATATTCCTATTCTTTAGTTTTTTTTGGTTTTTTTTTAGCAATGTCATGAGATTGAGGTCAAAATGCTCCTTTTTGAAACATTTTACCAGCCAGAGAGAGCCTGGGCAGCTTTACTAACCCCGGGCTCACACGGCTAGCGTTACAGCTCAGGCGCGATGCGGCAGCGGTCTAGCTACAGCTGATGGCTCATATTAGCTACAGGTCGGCTGCAGCCGCGGGCTCTGCTGCCGACCTCACAGAACTCCAAACTCACATATGTTCACGCTAAACCCCCCTTTATTTGCTGCGGTTCAGCTGCGTCGTACGGCGGAATTTGAATCAAACGAAACAGATTCCCAGCGACGCAGACGCAGGACGTGAACGCCTGCAGTCGGATTTCCTCTCGCACTTTTAAAGTTAAGTACAGAGTTTGGCGCTCGCATTGGAGCTGTAATGCTAGCGGTGTGAGCCCGGGGTCAGACTGCTGCCCCTGCAATCCAATCAGTCAGGATGGATGGATTTATTTTACCGCTTATCCAAGTGGCTTCATCAGTCTGAAGTGGTGAAAGGATTCCAAAAAATGACTTTGAATCCATGCACCTACTTTCTCCTCAAGATGGCTGCTACAGGAACAAAAATGGGTCAATGTGTCTCACATGCAAAAAGCCAAAACTTCCACCAGCTTTCTTCAGCATGGAACAATTTAAACATTCTCCATTCTACAAAATGCAGGAAAACAAAATCGTTTGATTTTTCTTACATGCAGTGGGTTTAGGATAGCAGATGCTTCAAATTCTCAGGAGCACATCTTTTAAAATATTTGACATAAAAAGAAAAAAATAGAAAACCTTTCACAAAGGGCACCATCTCGGGTCAAAATCTGGCATTCTGGTAACAATATTTGTCTTCATTGTGCTCCAGCTTTTGATGAAACAGTCCACTGTTGTTGCTATGGTAATGCTGCCTTTGTAGAGGCCTCCATCTTGAATAAAATGTGACTTTCCTGCCATTTTGTTCCAGTGCACTCCACTTGTTATTGTGATGCCAAACTGAGACTTCAGCAGAGCTACAGACGAGTGCAGAGAACAGGTAAGCAGACCATAATACAATTTTTGGCATTTAGACACATCAGAGAGGAGGCTGAAAAAATGTGTGTCAATAACATTTTTATACATACTTTCACATTAGAGTCCATTTTAGTCATGAATCAAATAATGACAACTAAAGTGGCATAAAATATGTGTTCATCTATATTGACTTTTCTTGCATTTCAATTGCATCTATTCAGTCCCTTTTTACACCTTTATCTCTGGTGTTTGAAGAATTCACACCAAATTCACACCCTCCACCTCTATTTAGATGTGCGGCAAAGTTGCTGCTGGCATTTGTACAAAATTAAAGTATAAAGTATATCTCCCTCTTGTGCAAATCGTATTCTCTGTGCACACAGGTAAACTCTTCAAATCTATCCAATATACTTTAATATCCTGAAGGAAATTTGACGTGAGTTCACAGTGCCAGTGGCTGCATGACACATTTGTGCGCACACACAACTCTATTCTATACAGTTCAAGTTTCGCAGCAAGCAACATGAAAAAAAGAAAAGAAAAAAAAAAGCAACATACACTTTAACGACATTGAAAGTGCCCATGCTAGAGTTGGCACCTCTCTTACGCAATGAATGTGTTTCCAGCTGATTCTGAAATGGAGAAAAGCAACTCATTTTACGTTTGGGTGCAAAAATGAAATGAAAATTCGCTTTAAAATTAAAAAAAAAGTCAGAATTTACATAAGGTCAAAGAGCGTGTGTTGTTTAGGTGTTGCTGGCAGCAGCTTCAGTGTTAAAGGGTCAGTCCAGCAAATTTAGGTTAAATTGAAATATTTTTTAATCACTGGTTTTCTGCAATCAGGGTTTCTGCAGATTATAACTGTGCATAAAGGGAGAAAACTAGAAGATTGCTGTTGGCGTATGGAGAGAAAATAGAATCGTAATTCATAGTTTTTGTATTTATGCACAAAATATGTTACATGAGTTACAAATCAAGAATTATGCACACACAAATTCAAAGTTGCGCACAAATCAAGAATTACCCACGCACAAATAAGGGTCAGTCTATTTTCTTTCCACATTGCAGCATCAGAACTTGTTAATTTCTGAGACTTCTTTTTTTTGTTTCCTTTGAGCTCACCGACTAAATAAGAAGAGCCAAGAGCGACCTCTTCTTTGCTCCTGAGGAAAAAGAATTCCAAAAAACCTTCAGTCAGAATCACAAAAAATGTTCCCTAAAAATCCATGCCCGTGTCACAAGTTGTTTTGTGTTTCATTTAACATTTTTTTGAAAAACCTTGTGACAATTACTTAAAATAAAAACATCACTCAGTGGAACATTATAGGCGTGCACTGAAGAAGAAAAAAATCAACAATCAAACAACAACAACAATCAAAGTTAATTTTCTATAATTAAATTGCTCAAATAGAGGTCAAAAGTTCAAATAAGCACCTAGGTAAGGTAGAAAAGTACATCTGTATGAAAAATAATATGGAGGAGAAGGTTAAAAAATAACTGGTTTATAGTCTAAACAAACAGAAATAATTTCAATAATGCTGATATTTCTACATATTTAAATATCGTTTTAATTAACTGAGTAAACATCATCTAATTAGCTGGATATGTGGTAATTACAAGGCTTTAATTAATGTTTACAATAAATGAAGAACGTGATGTTGGATCTCTCCTGTTTTTTTGATCTGCTGACATTTTCAAACATGTTGGTTGATCCTGTTTACCAACATTAAATGCTTAAACCTTCTGTTTTCTTCTTCAAATATTTTATATCAAGTATCTTCCGTTTTTAAGTTAAAGATAAATCTGTTTATCTTAAATGTCATTTGATCCCATCGTTGCTGCTTTAAAAGCAGCACAAATGATGGAATATGAAATATCTTCTTATCACAGGCATCAGTGTTGCATTGATGCATTATTGAAGTCATAACTGAACTGTTTAAGTGAGTCGCCATGATTATCTTTTTACGCCGACGCCAATATTTAGATAATATTCACAGATCACACTGATTAAAAGCCTTTGTAACTGAGTAGTGATAAAGTTTAAAATATAAATCCACTCAAATAAGAGTAAAGCTCAGTCAAAATACAACTTTGAAAACAATTTTTACGAAAACTTTCTTACATATGGCAGCAGTTCCACTGTGGAAGCAGCTTTGTTTTTAACACATATAATCACTAAAAGTGCTTTTTATTTTTACACTTTGTAAAATTGCATTGTTGTTTCTAAAAGCAAACAGATTTTCTATCACCAATAAGCTTGTTTTTTAATTTTCTACTGCTTTGTATTTATAGTTTTATGGCTTTTTGACAGTTCTGTGATATTTTAATAAATTATTTTTCTCAGTGTTGTTAAACTGCTAAATACTCACAAACCCCAAGATGCATTTAAAGACCCACCCCAGTAAAAATGCTTCTAAAAGTGCTTTCTGATGATGGAGGACATTTATTAAGAAAATGTGGCTAAAAGGTGCATTTTTTAGTTTTTCTTTATTAGAAAAATGACAAAAATGCATAATCATAGCTAAAAGACCACTGGAAATGGTTTTATAATAGATTGAATGATGATCTTTAAAGATTATCACTAAATTTAAATTAGATTAAGGATTAATTACATATGAGCAGCTAGATTTTTTCAATTCTTTATTGTCAAATATTGTTGGAGGATGAAGAAACTGAAAATAACAACCCCTTTGTACATTTTAATTTTGAACTTCTTCTAAAATAAATCAAATAGTTTTTGTCCTGACCTTTGTTTTGTTGTGCGATGTTAGCGCTGGTGCCGCCCTCACACACACACTGAAGGAAAACCTGCTGATGATGATGATGCTTTCTGACAGGAAGAGAATCAGAGCATGCTGGGAACTCGATTCTTAAAGAGTAAAGACGAGTAAGATGGGAAAACAGGAAGATGACGGGATATTTTTTTTTCCAATTTCTGCTGGTTTTGCAGAGCTGAGGCAGACTTTGTTAGCATCTTCAAAAATGAGCATGAGCTGACTCTGTGGAAACTGCAAGATCAAACTCAAGAAGACGAAATCTTTCAGTCAGCAAGGATGTCAATATTTCTTTCAGGGTCTCCGGGTGTGAAAATGTGTGCTGCTTCTAATGCAGAAACTGCTTTGGAACATGCAATCTCAACAAAAAAGGTTTGAAAAATGAAGGTAATAATATTCATTTCCAACAAAGCTACAAACCCAAACAGTTCCTAAATTCTCAGTTTTATTTAACTACCCCTCCTTCCGTTCCTCATCAGTACCTGCTCCACTGTTTCTTTGACCCTTATTTATATAAGTAAAGTTTGGTGAGAGTGAACTAACTCTCAAGGACACCCTCCCTGTTCTGATACAGTCATATCTGGAAGCTTTCCAGCCTCACATCAACCTGTGATCACTGGAGTTTGAGTCTAGAACCTTGCTCAAGGGAACCACAATAGTGTAATGAGGGAGGAGAAAAGTCAGGACTCTTGCTTGAATTAGCAACCCCCTGTTCAAAGGTTTGTGAGAGTTGCACGCCTTCAAAATTGGATGGAATATGAGCGAGAAAGAAGTGGAAAAGCTTCCACATAAACACAGTTCTTGAACCAACAGGGGAAGTAAAAGTCCAGCTGACTTAACCTGATTTAACGTAAGCCTCATGTGAGGGGGACCTGGTGGCAGACAAGATGGCGGCTGAATATCATTAACCGGGAGGAAGTCCAGAACCGGATTATCCAATTAATCACAATTATTATTATTATTTTTTTTTTTGTTACAATATTTTCCAGCCACTTATTTTCCGCAAATAATCACAATATGAAATCACACACAAAATTGTACATTTAGAACGTTTTTTTAACCTTTTGGAACTTAGGGACGTATGACTCAGTTTTTGTCTACTTTGAAATTTACCTCTGTATTTTAAATTTAAAAGACTGCTTGCTTGTTGTATCATTTCAATCAGGACATTATGTACTCCTTGCTACCTTTATTTTGTCATTTTTCCATGTTGTATCCACACACTAGTGTTATGTTTTAGGTGTGTTTCTCCTTTAGTTTGTGATTCACCTTTTCTTTTCTTCTGCTTTGCAGGCTGATTGTGGCTCCTCCCAGCTGATCACATTCCTCTCCTGATCTCTGTGGAGGAGTCCACAGCTGTCTGCACTAAGTTGATTTAGTTTGCTCTCTATTTAAGCCGAGGTCCTCCTGTGTTTGGTGTTGGTTCGTTTTGTATGCTCCCTTGTATGGTCCCCCCCTGTGCTCTTGAGCGTTTCTGGTTTGTGTATTTTTGCAGCTCTTTAGTTTTCCCTCTGTTGAGGTGATTTTTTGTTGTTAAAGACTACTTTTGTTAATCTGCAAATTAGTTTGATCCCTGCATCTGGTCTCTGACTCCTGATCCGTGACAACAAGACATAAAAATCATACAAAAACAGAAAATCCCATCTGTAGAAACCCCAAAAATGTTTAACAAACTGTTTTTATAACATTGACAAAGTTTTAAGTGTAATTTATAAAAACAACAAGAATAAAATTTGTCCACAAGCTAATCAACACATTTTCGAATAAAAAAACAAAAAAAAATAATCAGAAAGTCACTGATTTCTTTGGACCACATATATGAACAGCTCCATGATGTGATCTTCCTGATGTACTTCAGTCTTTGCTGTGTTTACAGGCAGCCCAAAAAATAAGAATTTCTCTACTAGGAGCTCTGCTGTCCATCTGACATTTTTCTCAGAATTCTTTTTTTGTATTTTCCAGCTCTTTCTTTTTTTCTCATACATTTTCTTTAGTGTGACACTAACATTTTTTTGGGGGGTTGGATCCAGCTGAATTTCAGATTGCCTCGGCTAGAATCTACACAGAGGGCTTGTCTGTCCATTCTGAACTGCTCACCTCCCATGACGTCAGGAAGGCAAAATTTCAGGAGTTTTCGCAATTTTTGCTTTCAGGGAAAATTTAAGTTGGTCCCAAAATAAAATAATGATCAATCTCCTCTTTGGATTTCCCATAGCAGACAGCTCCCTTTTTGCCAACTGGCCCCACCTCAAACGTTCAAAGCATTTGATTGACAGGACCAGTCACTGCTTGTTAATGTCTTTTGGTCCAAGCATGGCAAAATATTTACACTGTGGAAAAATGGCGATTGAATGGACTTCATTCACCCAAGGGAACAGGCTTGTTTTTTCCATCTCTGTTCATGTCAATGGTACAATGCTCTTTGACATATGGGAACTCCTTACACAATAAACACTCTTAAACCTGATTAGTTGAGTTTACTCGAACAGAGTGATGAATCAGATTGCCCTACATTTTTTAAGTTTTTACAAAGATCCAAAACTAGACAAGTTTAGTTCAGTTAACTTATAACAGTGAGTTAATACATTTGACAATAGGAAATGATGCTAATACAAATTGATGCTAAATTATTTTAGATGAGAATTAAATCCTGGTTTCCTGCATATCAGTCCTATATTAAACCAACTAAGCTACCCAACCACTTTGAAAAATATTACCAATTGTGATCATTTGATGAACTATCTACTTCTCAACTTTTACTGGCAAAGTCCTTATGAGCTCTCACTGTTTTAGTACCTAAAAAAACGTTACAAAATTTTGTTAAAAAGAGTAAAAGAAAGTCCTAGGAAAGCGGAAATGATTTCTGAACAAAACTGTGATGACAGACAATAGTTAGACCTGGTTTGGTCACTACATCAAAATTTGTCAAAAAATTTTGAACATCAAGAAAAACAGAAAAGAGAAACTTACTTATTACCCATTTTTGGCAAAAACCAGCGCTTTCAAACAAAATAAACTTTTATGAGAATATACAAGATAGAGCACTAAACTTTTTTTTTTTTTTTTTTCCCAAGGATTGTTTATCTCCACTGGTGTCCATGGCAGAGATCAAATCTTGTCCACCTTTGTCATTGGTGGGATCACAGATCAATAATGAGGGTCAGGTCATCTGGACCCCATAAAATACCACAAGGGTTAAAGCAACTTTTCACTGATATGCAACATATTCCTAATATAAAGCAATTTAATTCAGTGAAAAGCTGTTTTGAAGGCTTTTAGGCTTTTTATAGTGTGGAAAATATGTTATTTATAAGGACAATGTAGGTCACACATTGATGAGGTATGATTGATGCAGTCGTACAGTGTCCTTATCCAGCACTCTAGTCATTAGTGAGATTTGTTGAAAGGTTTTTTTATATTAAATGCAAGTTTCAATACCTTTATGTTGCACGTTTATATTAAATGAAGGTTTTTAATATGTTTGTCTGAGGTTAGACTTAAAAGAAAAGTGTTTTATACTCTTGTACAAGGTTACTTGAAGGTTTGTTTAATGCTATAATTACATTTCTATACTTTGTTTTTAATAAATTGATGATTTATATTATATTAACCACATGGAGCTCCAGACTAGTTCAAACCAGTCAGGGGAGGTTTCAAGGACCTAATCAGTACTTTTCCACTCAATGTTCCACTCTACTTAACAAGAAGAAGCTTTTCTGTTAAAATTGGTGAGGCCTCCTCATCTGTGGCTCCTCTCTCCTGTGAGGTACCTCAAGGCTCCATCCTCGCTATTCATCGCTACACCGATGATATGCTGATGTGTCTGCTCCTCGGCTCACAAAATGTTTTAACAGAATGCATCCAGGGCGTAAAGCAGTGGTTGAGCCAGAATTTTCTGTATTTGAACAAGTCAAAAAGCATCGTTTTCGTTGACAACACTACAACTGACTCCAACAGTGTTTGAAATCTGGGAGTTTGTCTTTGATAGCTGTTTTAAATTTAAGAAACAGATTGACAATGTTGTCAAAATGAGCTTTTATCATCTGTTCCTTTTAGCTAAAGCTAAAACTTCCCTGGGCCGCAGTGATCTAGGAACCGCCGTCCACGCCATGATCACCTCCCACAAAGGTTATTGTAATCGTCTCCAGCTAGTCAAGAATGCAGCAGCACAACTGTTTGCTGGAACATTCAGATGAGAACTCCGAAACTCAAGTCTCTTCACTGGCTCCCAGTTCATTTTAGAGTTCAGTTTAAACTTTTATTGTTTGTTTTTGAAGATTCTTCATGGTCTCGCCCCAGATTACCGAACTGAGCATTTCACTGACCGTAGCCATTCTAGAGTTTTAAGGTCTACTATCTGTTTGACGTGCCGAGGTCATGACAGAACCGCTGGGGTGACCGTGCTTTCTCCGTTCCCGGCCCTCAATTATGGAATAGTATTCCATCAGAAGTGTGCATGACGTCAGACCTAACACCTTTTTAGAATGGCTTTTAATGCTCAGTAGTCTGTGACATTCTATTCTATTTTATATTTATTGTTTTATTGTGTTCTTATTTATCTTCTATGTATTTTACTGCAGACTATTTTTGGAATTTTATGCAATTTTTTCATATTTTGTTCTTAATTTATCTATTTTATTAAATTTTCTTCTTTCTTTTATTGTAAAGCACTTTGGTACGCTGAAAGTAGTTGTAAAGTGCAATATAAATAAAGTTCATTCATTCATTCCACTGAAAAACAAAGCCATAAATGACCTTGTTGGCGGGAGCAGGGCCAGAGGAATTGACCACTCACATCTTTTGCCCTTCCCTCATTCCACACAAAAGACTGTCTTGGAGCTGAATAAAGCCCGCCTTCAACATATTTAAGTGAACTAATTTTCAAATGTTTGTCTTTGCATACTAGAACCAAAAAGTACTCTGTGTGGCTTTGAAGCACATTTTTATTAAAAGGTTTACATTTCAATTGAGTGCCTGTAGGATGACCACATTTGAGATTTTTCTCCCAGTCAGACTGCTTTCACGGAGCGTTCATTAATCACTTGAACAGCTCTAACAGACTCCTTGCACAGCGGGCTGAGTTCAGGGACTTACAAAAAAAAGAAAAATCCATACGATGTGCCTGCGTTTCACTCTACCATACTTACCCTCACGTGTTGTCCAAGTGTTCGTTATGACCTGTCGGCCGTAGAATGTCCATAGTAATAATGTGCATGAACATTTTCGTCTAAAATTTCCTTGAGGCCACCTGCGTGACCAGTACAGGATTGCACAAACATTCACCCATGAGGGCAGTTGTGATTATAAGGCTTAAGTTGGTCTAAGTAGGTGAAACCTTTTCAAGTGTTTGAGGTCATTATATGTTCTTCATTTCCAGTTTGACAAAATGGGAGGTTTAGAGGTCCATTTTTCATCAGAGTTTCTATTTTAATGTCTTAAACGTAAGATTTTCGAGCGTCAGATTCCAGATTTCATCAATGTGTGTCAGAGTTCAGCTGAATGTTTAGATCCATCCTCCTACTCTGACATAATCCGCCTTTCTCCATCAGCTATTAACCTATTCCAGATGGATATGACAGGTTTGTAATTTTAGTATCTGTCTTGTTGAAAAATGTTTATAGGAAAGTATGGAAGTGATGCTGCCAAACCCCTTATTAAGCTATCAAAACTAACGGATGTTAACGCTGCAGAAACGCTTTTGAGTGAGCAGTCACAAATGGCCTTTTGTTCTGAGGACAGCTTTGGAGACAAGGACGTTTTCAATAACAGCTGCAAGAGAGCGAAACCCTATAGAACAACTTTAATTAGAAGAAAGAAGCTGAAAAAAGAGCAGATGTGAGAACTGAACGCTTGCATTTAAAAGTCTTCAGAGACATCGGCAAGAATAACAAGAAAATTGTTGACAGATAATAGCGGAAAAAAGCACAGACGGAGTGAGAAGGGTTTCATTCTAGTTTTTTTCTTCTACTTTGACTGTTGTTTGTGACCACTGAAATCACATTTGCCTATTTATCCAGCTCTTTTATTTCATCTCTCAGGCTTTTCTTATTTTATAATCTTTTTAATTATACGCCAAGGTTATGTTTATCTGCATTTTCATAAGAAAAAAAAACACATTACGTACATACATGTGCAGTCTACACAAGACAGATGCATCTGACCCACAATATTGTTTCAAAGTCATTTCAGTTCATAGTATTTGTACACAAAAGAACCTTGTAGTCACACAACTGAACGAACAAAAGACAACAATTCAAACAAAGTTAAAATATTTCATTTTTTTATCATTTAAATAATGTAAATTAAAAAAAAGATTAGTAACAAAGTTTCCTGGTTTGTTTTGCTAAATTAAATTAGCTAAAAATGTTCCATAAAATGTGTGTTAACACACATATCAAACAAAACTTCATTATAAACTTTTCAAAAGAATAAACAAATGCTAAATTTGCCTTCAGTTTTAAACATTTATTAAAGACTTGAGCCCGTAAGTAAAAATCTGTGAATATCTTGCTAACTTTACAGGACTGCTTTTTGTGCTTTTCTTTTTAATTGGTGCCATATTCTGCTGCATTTTACAGCAAGAACATACTGTGATCCATTCATGACATGCAGATTTCTATTAGACTATTTATCTGTAATAATCAGCTAGAAATATGTAGAACTGATCATAATCAAGAGAATAAAATACATATCCGATACTTGATCCGAATGCAACATCTGATTCTAATCAAGTCGGACACTTTGTCATCAGACCTGATTTCCGATCATATGTATAGATTATAGGAAATCCCCAATTAATATGGCACAAATATATTTTACAGTAGCTAATTAAAACATGAAGAAACATGAAAGAAAGTTAACAAAATCATGAAATATTGACAACATTTTAAAAAAAAAGGTATTCTGGTGAGTTTCAAAATCCTGAATTGAGGTAATGAAGTGTCGAGACAGAAGCAAAGGAGCCATTGTTTGGAAAGCTCGATCTCCGTGGGCTTTAAATGTGTTTTTGAGGTGGCCAATGAACTCCAACGTGTTTCCAAAAACTGTAACCCTTCTGTCAGAAGGGTAAGAAGGAAACATCTGATGACTAACTGAGACAATCCAACCAGATCACAGACTTCTTATCATAAAACCATGATCAACACTATCAAAAGCTGAGGAAAGCTAAAATATAAGCATCACCAAGCTTTCTCCAGAGTCAGCAGCCATTAGAATGTCATTTGAGCTTTTTCAGCTGAATATTTCTTTGAGAATCAAACGGAAAGTTATCAAAAAGGATTCACCTCTCCACAAGTATATTCAGTTTCTCTGCCACATTTTTTTCTAACATTATTTGGGATGAAAAGTCAGTGCCGGCTCGACCGTTACCATGACAATGCACCGCACCCCGTATCAAATAGCTTGTTTTTTGTGAAAAAGCTATTTTAACCGAATAAATAAATTACTAAAAATGAATTTCATATTTATTCATTTTGTAAGTGGCCAATGTATAAACGGGATGATACCTAAAGAGGTGTCCAATAATAGAAATTAATGGACTTCAGACGGTTCAAGCCTCTGCGAAGTACATAAATGTCTGATAATAGACACCTCAATGAGCATTATTTTTTTACATATGCCATTTTATTCTATTGTAATAAATGGAATCTAGATGGAATCCTGAAGATTGAAAGCAGCACTTAATTTGAGTAACTTCCATTGAAACCAATTAAAATAACACATAGATCTAATTTGCTTATGTGTAAAAAAGCTTTTAAGTTACTAATTTGCAATAAACTGTATTTTTTTACCCAGAAAACAACCAAGTGACTTTTACAAATACTTTGATCTGTTCATTAAAGACTATCTCCAATTAAAAAAATTTTTTTAGTGTTTTTAACATGTTCCTGTAGCATTTTTCTCATAATGGAGGATCTACACAAAATAATTTAGGATTAAAATTGTGTTTCTGAGTATTTCTTCATTCAATCAGAAAACTGGATGCTTAAAAACTCTCAGAGTAATGAAGCAGCAACTGAAATGGGTATGCTAAAGTCCCTCTCCCCCTGCATGGACACTGGCCCGTATACAAGTAGATGTCCGAGACATGATAAGTGTTCAACCTGCAGCGAATTGGGATTCTGGCTCAAAACGGTACAACTGGATTGATCTCATATTGCTCTTCATTATTTTTGTGCTGCTAAGGCTAGCTTGAGGCTATAAGCTTGCATGTGAGCATGCTAACAACTCTCTTAGTGACAAGGATTTGTCAACATTTCTGGCAACAACCCAGAATTGTATTTCTATTGTGCCACTGCCGATGTGCATAAAATATGTCTTGGTTTTAGCTAAATATTCATAATTATAAGATCCCTGGGAACGATTTTATGATTTAAAAAAAATATGGTTGGAGTGGGACTTTAATCAATTTTTAGTCAGGATCAGCCATTACCAATACATCTCTCTTTAACAAGAGTAGTATGGATCCCGGTGTCCACATCACACATGCACTTCCTGACCAGCAAAAAACCTCTCAGAATAAGTCATTCACCTCCAGCCGGTCAAGCTTATCGAACCTTTTACGGCGTGATGCAGAAGTCTAGTTTCTGCTAAAATAATGACATTGACATTTCAGAGAAGAACAAGTGCTCACATCTCACCACACTGCAGTGTGTGCTAAATTGGAGGTGGGGAACAGGGTCTCCAGAGGCTGGTCAGGTGAACGTCTGATGTTTCATGTCCAATCTTCTTGAGAGCAAAGACAGATAACAGAGCTGCAAGAAGCAGCTGTGCTAATCAGTCGCTGAGGGCCCCCGCAGCATTCCCAGAGGTCGAAGGCGTACTTCCACATTCCCATAGTTCATGTTGCTGTCAGTTCAAGCAAGTAACCCTGAGGCATGCTGGGTTAGAGCAGAGCTGTGGACGTAAAGCAAGTTCACCAGCAAAAGGAGAGATCTTAGAGGAGAAACATGTATGCTTTGGAGGAATGATCAGGCAGCAAACAGCAGGGTAGATGGTTTTCACACTGGCATCAGAAAGTCCTTCATTACCCCGGGCGAGACAACGCCTCCAGGGTTATGTGGTGTCTACAGAAGCAAAGGCATTCAAAAAGTGAGTCCTTTACACTTTGAATACCACAGCAACTACAATTTGTAGTGGACTAAAATGCTTAAAATTAAAGTTAGAACATTTTAGGGACTTTACGTCCTCTGGATTGTCTGTGACGTTCTACACCGCCATCCAGAGGGGAGGGAAAAAGAGCCGTATCTTAATAGAATCAAACAGTGATACTCTAAACATTAATTTTATGTTTTAATAATTGTATAATGTACTTTAACAAAAATAGTAAATCTTACTTGTTTTTTGGGATTTTTCAGATACATTTGGTTAGTTTATAGTGAACCACATTTTGTTTTTTTCAGTCTGAAGTCACCAAAGCCCTGGTGGTTTAAGACCAAGAATCACTCTCTGACCCATCTTTTAACTTGATCTCAGTTTCGTTTCCAAACAGACCCCTATTCACCCTGAGTTTCCTCACTCTGAAAAGGCTTCATTCTCGGAGTGGAACATTTAGACCAAAGCAGCCACCGTAGCTAAGCATTATGGGATGTAAACAGAGTAGGAAGAAATTCACTAGAGATGATTAAACTGAAATTGGTTAAAGTGGGTTAGAATGAATGCAGGTTCATTAAAACAACTTTTATCATCATACACATTTCTTGAGACACTGTTATCTCAACAATCTATGTGGCATAAACAATTATCAGCGTACCTTCTCAGCGGTTGTCTCCTCAGCACTGCGGTTGCTAGCATCCTCTGAGTTAGAGAACACACAGAACATCCCTTCAGCAAACGCCTTGCAGCATGCCTCCGCCGTACCAAAGCAGCAGTAAAAAAGTGTTGTGCCCCACATTGATAGACATTCAAAACTGTTCAATGAAATATACAGTTTGAATAAGTGAACTTTCCTGACAAGGTCTGCAAGAACTTTCAGTATTCTTTCTCTCGTTGCTTTGCTCTGACCTTGTAATTCTTGGCCATTGACAAAAAACATCTTTAGTCACATGGTTTTGTTTAAAAGCTTTGACTCAAAACAGAAAACTCTGGTTGAGCACATGGTTCCAGACTTGATCCGGACCTACTGACTTTTCCAGTCTGAATACACCATTAAATGATTGGCTGGTCTGGTATTGATTGCTATAATAGTTTTACAAATCTGTGGTTTTAAGAACAGTTAAGACAGAATAAAGTCATGAATCTGGTTTTAGCTCATCTGTCAAGAAAGAAATTTTTTCTGTTATTTCCTCTAGTGTCTTTTGATTGAAAAAGAAAAACATTTTGACTGTATTTTTTTTTCCTTATTTCTTTTTGCATCACAAATTTTGATCCTGGAAGACTTGAGTCCTAATTAAAGTTTAATAAACTTAAATAGATGACAATAACCATTATAATGCTCCACGATCTTTCTAAACTCCACAGTTTTGTCAATGGAGACAAACCTATATATATATATATATATATATATATATTATATATATATATATATATACTCTATTGTGACCTCTGACCCTCACAGAGAGCAATATCTGGAGTAAATAGTAGCACCATAGGAAAGATACAAATCACTTTTCCTAAATATTCGGAGGAGCAGGGTTTTAGAGGAATACTCAGAGATGATTTGATGATGTATTTCATGAAGAATTACCATTATAATGCCCTTAAAAGCCTGAAAAGGTTGAGTCTGCATGATCCAAAGCAACTTCCAGTCAGGAAAAGTATTGGGGGAAAAAGCAGCGTCTCTTTCTCTTCTGTCCTCTGCATATGTGTGTCTCTTTTTCTTGATGCTTCTTAGTGCTAATTTCTTTAATATGTAATTTTATTTTCCTTTTTCTGAATAACTAAAACAATAAAAAGCCAATTAGACTTGAATTACCTCAGGTAGTTGCATTTTTTTTTTTTTTTTACTCACTGTGCCGGTAAATCATGATTTCGCCTATTTTAATGAATACTAACCCTGTGAAGCCATTTGGCTTTAATGGATAAAATCCTATTTACAGACGGGTTTTGAATTTGTTTTTCATAAATGCATTAGAAAAACAAAGAACACTGAATCATTTCCATTATCTCCAAAGCAGGAAACTGACTGTAAATGTCACTTAAAATTTGCTCATAAGCTCTGTGCTCGCATTCATTTCACTTCATGTGGAAATTATGAATGTGAGTGATGAAGTCCGGAGCTGTGGAAGTGGGCACGGGTTGACTCTGCTTTCAGTTTGTAATCATTTCGATGTTTGTCACTGAGCTTGATGGTGGCAGCTCTGCCTTCAGGAGCTCCTAATGATGTTTCTGCAGCATGTGTGCCTGAGTTTGTCTGACATTTAGTCTTTATGGAGGACGGGGGATAAAAGGATGACATGCCCTTCTGTGGTTTCCTTTTAGGTAAAAGGAGATGAAATGTTGCAACTTAAATGTCATTTTTCAAACTGATTTTCCAAACAAGTCTTGCATGAAAATAGTCTTAAAAAATTCAACAAACCTTAGTTTACACACACACACACATATATATATATTGTTTTTAAATTCTAAAACAGCAAGAGCATTCGGCTGTATCACATGCACTAAATGTACCACAGAAAAGCTATTTAGCCTGTGATTTCCATGTCTTTTTAGTATTTCATTTTAATTTTTAGCTTTAAAAGGTTTGTAAATAAAAAAAAAAAAAAATTAATAAAAATGGGACCCAGAGCCTCCTTACTTGACACTCAGCATTATGGGGTTGGATTGGGGGATTCAACCCCCTAATGGTTCCCAAGCACAGCTGTGTCTGCAGCTCACCACTCCCCCAGGGGATGAGTCAAATGCAGAGAACAAATTTTAAACAACTCGGTGCGTGATAACTGATGGGAGTTTAACTTTAATCGGTGTCTTTTGCAGACTAATTAATCCCTTTTACATAGTTATATGTTTAAATACTAAACAATATTTGTAGTTTTTCGGTTCCTTTTATTTATTTTTTAAGTTATTATTAGTCATTCTAGCCTTTTCACATCATATGTTGCTAGTTCACAACATATAGTCCAGGATTCTACTTAATAACCTCAAATGGTAAAACACTAAAGATTTTTTTTTAATAATTAGAAAAAAATCATATGTTTTACTTTATTTTATTCATTTTACATTTTAAGTTTTTTTTGTTTTTTTTTTCATTACCAAACATGTGAAAACATTTCTGATTTTGCTTTTCTTGCTTTGATCGGGTTTTGTTTTTAAAAAAAAACATTTTAAATAGAACTTGATTTTTATTCTTGTGCAATGCTTTTTACTCTTCATATATCCAGTAAGTAGTTTTGGATTTTTCCCCTCTTGGAAGTTATAATTTCCACTAAACTGGTGTCGCCCTCTCTGCACATCAGGCCACACAGAAGTCTGCCATTCATGATTATTGCATACCGCTGCTTTAGACAGAAATGGCGTGCAGGTTATTTGGCAGTTGGGGCTTTTTCTTTGTGGCTAAATAAGTGCTGCTTTTGTGGTGGGCTGCAGTGAGTTTGGGGTTTTTTATTCATTTGCCTGGAACCCAATGAGTTTTCGCCCAGTCAGCCGTATCATAATTGTGTTTGCATAATTGTGGCGTGCTGTTTTCAGAGGCTAAAACAGAAGAACTGCTGGTTTTACAGAGCCTACCCTGCTTCCTATGCTTGCAGTGAACATCAGGACCGACTCTCCTCGGGAACCTTCCGGTGCCCCCCCCACCTCATCCATCTGCTCAGACCTGTGGGACTGGGCAGTTCTGTGTTGGACACAATACATGCATCTTCCTGTTTGGCTGGATGATGGCCCTCCACACAAACACACACACTTTGGTGATATTAGAGGTTATTTTGTGGACAAAAGCATCAAATCTTTTGAAATTTGTTTTTATTTTTTTACAACTTGCATTTTTCACTTTCTTGCAAGTAGCCTAATTGTGTAAGCTGGATTGTCTGACTGATCCAAGTCTTTAGACAATCAGTCAGTTGTGAGTTTATGTTGCTGTAAGATGAATGATAAAATAGGATATGTTAGATTAAAGACTCACTCTGATCATCCTTAGTTTGAAAGTGTTCAGAGTAGTCTTTTAATAACCAGTTGGCGATACATCGTGACATTTAGTCCTGTAATTTATTCTCAATGGGTTCTCAACCAAGATTTGAACTTTAATTGTCATTTGACGAAGCTGTAAAATGTTATATTTGTAATTTTTTGGTGAGACAGTCCTTTGGAAGTAGATGGCAAGACTGACTGTCGTGAACACCAACGTCCCTGGCACCTACTTGAATTTTTTAATTTTTGTTCTGTTGTTTGCAACAATTTTGCACTAAGTAGTGGCACTGCTGTTCATGTTTTCTTTTATTAGCACTGAATTATATAGATAATTCAAATTCGATTGGAGTCTATGCTTGTCAAAGACATAGTTTTATTGATTTCAGCAATGTTACACAAAAGTGTCTATTATTTCTTCAGTGTCTATTATTTGTTCAAACTAAAAAATAAGTGGGGGGCATATTTTCCTAAAAAAATGTGTACATCTTTATATTGTGAGTTATTAGAGATGATGTTTACCAAGTATCGCAGTATCATGATACCATCGATATCATGAGCCATGTATATCGCATTGTGAGGTACCTAGTGATTCCCAGCCCTACTTTTAATTCTGATGATGCTGTTTTTAATCAAAATTTTAAAAAATCTGTAATTTTCTAGGACATAGTTCTAGCAGGGCACAAGAAGTTCATTCAAAAATATCATCTCTCAGTTGTGGGTAGGACTGTTGGTACTGAGCAACCCCGACCCATCTTGCCTTAAATGAGAGCTCTCTGTTTACACACTCTCCCGCTAAGTTACAGACCCTCACATCCAGCTGTTCAGTTCTGAGCCAGATGCCAGCTCGGATGAGAAGAACAAAGACGCACTTGCATCTATCTAGTCGTCTACGAGTGAATGCATTAGAAGAGAGAGAAGCAGGGAGCTTATGGCCCCCCAGAGTCATTTCTACTAATTCGATCTTTTTCAAATGATTTCTTTTTTCGTCTGCTTCCAATTTACAACAATTTAAATTAAAATATACTCAGAAAAGCTTGCATTTCTGAATATATTTCTGAGTATAAAACTTTTGTGTGGCATTAAAAGGCTTAGAATAAGGATGTAATTATTCGATCAGGTTTTCTCCATACCAGTGTCCTTGTGTTGCTACATCCACACCAGGCTCAGAAACTCGTGTTCAAACGACCACTTTCAATGAAAAGTCTATAGAAATGCATGTATATGTGCATTCCGGGATTCCGCGTTCACAGGTTGCTACGCAAGTTTTTGAGTTTGTTTTTTGGCTTTAATAACAAAATGCGCTGCCATTGAAAGTTAAACCAGTTCAAAGTTACCAATCAGGTAATCTGCTTTGATAGTGATGTTTGGGAGCAGTGTCCTACTTGGTTCCAAGAACCTACAGTATGTTCAGTGTGTTGTTGAATGTGTCTCACATGCCCGTTGTGAATGTAGCTTAATTGCCTGCTTTGTTATGTAAGCTCAACAGAAGTCTGGTGAACTCAGACAATGCAACTATATTGAAATGCAAAAGAAGCACTTGATAAGTTCATCCAAAATGAAATTAATAAGGATTTTTTTTTAAAATTTGGAATCAAATTGATCTTTTCATCTGGCGAAATTGATGAGGATGTAAAAACCCTGCTTTACTCCTGAATAAACACCGCTGTGAGCAGGCTCAGAGGCTTCGTCTCTGGGGTTTTGTTTCACGTTGTGTTGCCCAGTTCAGAGCGAGCTCCAGGGCAACAACAAAGCACAAAAACAATTGATCTTCCAGGTTTACTGGTGGCAGGCAGACAGCCAAGCTTCCAGCAGCTTTACGTCCTGCAGAAATTAAACTTCTGTCCGTGCGCCAGAGACAAATGTGGCGGCTTCTGGGAAACTTTGTTTTTTCTTTTATGTCGGTTTGGTTCCAGATTTTTAGTGCTGAGTGACAAGGATTAACAAACCAGTACTATTAATAGAGAAAAATAACCTTGAAACTGTCCAAACCTTCTGCTGCTACACATCCATTCGGAGGGGAAGAAAAGGTAGAAAGCCATAAAAGTGAGAGGTAATTGTTGGCTCTGATTCTACAGCTCCTCCACCGAGGTTCAAAGCCGTAAAACGCTTATGGAGGAATCATCTTTGAGACGTAACTCTGACATCAGGGCTGAATAATAATGTAAGCTGCACTCCCATTACTTTTAAATCTTTAGTTTTATCTCATTTAAAAAAATGCTTCAGGAAGAAAAAGCTGCACCAAAGTTTGTCTTTTATTTTCTAACCCTTGTTTACCTGACTCGTCGAGTCTGGTGTAAAATTTGTAAAGGTTAAAATAATTAAACCCTTTTTTCAAAGCTGATACAATACCGATATTTTTAAAGTCTGGGCAACCAGAATGTAGTCCAATATTCATTTGCTGTTAAAATGAACAAATTGGCATCAAATTTACAAAAATGCAAACGACAACAAGTCTCCAACACTAACTTTATTTCAAGAACAAAAAGCAAAGAAAAAGCCCCTCAATTAGCTATTTTACAACATTTGGAAATAAAACCAATCAAGACAACTTTTGCACATGTACGACGGAGTATTAGGGTCATTGAAAAAAAAAAAAAAAAGTAATATTACTAGTTTTTTTCTTGTAGATATACGACTTTAAATCTCGTAAATTTACGAGAAAAAAGTCGTAACTGCTAAATTATGAGAATAAAGTCGTATATTTATGACTTTAAAAGTCATAAGTTAAATTTACAACTTTTAAAGTCGTAGATTTATGAGAAAAAACGTGTAAATCTACGGGATTTAAAGTCGTATATCTACGAGATTAAAAGTCGTAATTTAATGAGAAAAGAACCAAAGTTGTCTGTTTATCAGAGCCGTGCTTGAAGATGAAAGACATGGAGTATCTTGTGAAGATTTATGTCCAGATCGGTGTTAAAAGCAAAGAAATTCTGAACGTTTTGGCGATTCAAAATCAAATTATTTCCAGGTTCGGTAGTGCGTGTGTTGTCTTGCGTATCTTCAAGAAAGCAAAAGAGGCGCTATTATTGTGTTAAACAGACTTTTTATTAACAGTCTCTTCATACTGCTGCACTGAGCATGACTAGCGCTCATCTGCTAGTTTATTACTTGCTGTGCACCGAACATGTGATCAGTCGCTTGGCCTTCTGGGTAATGGAGTTCTTAAACGGCTAACTTCAATACACAACAGTGCGGAGTTTCATATGTAAAATGAAGAGTTTAGAGATACACGTTCATCAGGATCGTCACTTTATTACATCTTTCATTTCCTTTCCCCACCTTACGTCATGTCTCTGTCATGAACCTAAACAGAGCTCCGGACGCCTCCTTCCCCAAATGAAACGTCCCGTCTCGACACAAAACAACATTGAGAAATGACAACGTTAGAACAAGAACATTGAAAATTCCAAAAACTAGTCCTCTTCAGACGGAAGCATCCCAGAGTTGGAGGAGATCTGGTCTGTAGAGGAAAAAATGACGTGAAGTGGACAGCTGGAGGATATGGACCGCTTCATAAACAGGATCTGCAGAGATCCTGCAAGCAGCATCAACGAATAAAACATTAATACACTGTAAATCAAATAAAGGAGCTTCCAAATACCTGATGAAATCCAAGACGCTTTTCACAGTTTGGTCGGTCTGCTTCAGTTCGCGGCATAAATTCGCTGGAATGTAGACTCCCCTCGACTTTAATACATTACGAGAAAAAAGTTGTAAATCTACGAGATTAAAACTCATACATTTACAAGATTTAAAGTCGTATATCTACGAGAAAAAAACTTGTAATATTACTTTTTTTTTTTTTTTTCGGTGACCCTAATACTCCGTCGTACACATGTTAATATATATTTTGTTTTTTTTATTTTTTTGTGCTCCAAATTCTATATCGAAGGATCAAACCAAAAATTTATTATTTAATTATAGATAAATGGTGGACGGGACGATGCTTCAGAGGTGCGGCTGCCTCTGAGCCAAAAATAACCAGTTCCATAACGGCACGTCAGATTAAAAAAATTGGATACTGATATGTGTCAAAATACCCAATATCTTCAACAATACCAATATGGATATCTGTGTTGGATGACGACTAGTTTGGAGCAAATTTGACAGTATTTTTTTTCTTTATGACTTTTGCTCGTAATAAACAAGGTAAACATGTAACAAGGGGTGTAACAATCGATGAAACCATTCATATTTCTTTGATCCAATCAGATTGATCTGAGGCACAGTGTTATAAAAAATATTTTTATAAAGAAATTAATTGATTTTAACAACATAGGAAAATAGCTTTTGGATTGAGGCATGGTAGGTGTACAGTGTTCCCTCGCGTATTCGCGTTTCTTTATTCGCCATTTCACGTATTTGCAGATTTTTCTCAGTCAAGTGACTCTTCTGATTTGTCACAAAAACAACTCAAGATGCTTCCATGAAATGTTTGCATCTTATGGAGGTGCTGTGCTGCTGAGATGCATCTCCACACACCGGAGCGCGGAGAGAAATGGCATCAACTGGATGAAAATCCTGACCTGCTAAAGAAGATAATCTCGGTGGATAATTATTATCAGGAGCAGGTGTTTATTATTTGATGAGGGGGATTACTGCATTTTACTATAAAAATGACCAAGTGCATCACAGTGGACAACATACATGTGACGGCAGCAAAAAATGATCAAACCAGGTGTTAGATGTTACTGTGGTGAAATCAATTTTTTCTAGAACTTTTTCATCTTTAATCTAGATCCGGAAGTTTTTTCTGTAATTTCAGTAGCTAGTTGATCTCTGGTTTGGTTGATCAGTCAGTCTGGCAGTAACAGGCAGCTACACGTCATAGGATGAAGGTGCAGGGTGGAGCTGCGTTTAATAATTACAGCCTGCAGTGAAAACACGGTGAAACAAATGTGACAGGACCGGTGCGCTTGTCAGATGAGGAGGCGCTCCGCTTCTCTGTCAAAACTATCAAAGGCATCAAATGAAAAGATGATGAAGAGAGTCAAAGAGAGACTTTGATTTATTTTATGTCAGAAGTCCTCTGTGATTTTACACTTTGTTACATGAAAGCCATTTAGAGTCCAACCTTTCCTGTTTCAGAAGATGATTCATTAAAGCTGGCTGCTTGTCGAGGCCTGTTTGGACCAGAACAGCATTTCACTGGGATCAGACGGAACAAAATGAAGCAAACAAACGTTACGAGTTAATGAGCTACACACTGTAAATGACCTGGAGATGTTGTGAGTACAGATCGTTAGGAGACTTTATGGGGTGACAAATTAAAAGAAAAGAAAAAAAAAAGTGGGAAATATCCATTAATTACAGTTAAAGGACTTCTAAAACACATTCATTATTAAAAACGGGAAAGTTTGCCTGTTGTGTTTCACAAATTTCTGTCAAAAGTTGCCTCAATTGTCTCTTTTTTTTTTGGATTTGAACCTGGTGAAACCTGGTGAATGGGTGAATGGGCCTGGGCCTGAAACCTGGTATATGGGCCTGGGCCTGAAACCTGGTGTATGGGCTTGGGCCTGAAACCTGGTGTATGGGCCTGGGCCTGAAACCTGGTATATGGACCTGTGGCACCAGGGCCCCCTCTCCACTGCACCCTGAGAACATGTGATTCGGCAGGACACAGATGGTATGTGTTTGGCCTTTCACCCTGTGCTTCAAGTAACTGTGCTGCTCTGATCCCCTGACTGTCCTCCACAGGGTCAGACTGTGAGCCCCTGCTGTTTTGCCTGTTTTGCCACTGTTGCCTTGCTTGGCTTTACCCTGCCTTGTGTGGCCTTGGTCATTTTTATTGTTTTTTATATCTTTTAATACTCTGTTGGTCGTGGCCTGAGAGTGGACTGGACTGGCCTCTGTGTGGACCCAAGTTCCTTCACTCCACCCTTGGCCAGCTGCCTCGGCGTGGACAGCAGGATGCTTGGGGGGTGACTACCTTGGCTGGTCACTGAACGAGGAACTGGCCGCCGCTTCAATCCATTGGACCCTGGATGTGCTGACTGCATCATCGCACCGCCTCAGACGGACCACTGCAGTGTTCAGGAGCATGCAGTGCTGAAAGTTTGCCCTGAGGCGAGAAGTCAGTCACCACCCAGGACTCTGAGGACAACCAGCTATTTTAATTGCTTTTTAGTCTTGTGTGATTGTGTATTTTATTATTTTTTTATCTTTTAATCTATTTTAGAGCCAGCCCCTTGCAAGAACCGGGTTTCAGGTGGTGGAGGGACCGACGTGTGCCGTGATCCCTGGGTTGATTTCCCCATCCCTTCACCTCTGATTGCATGGTGCACATGTGTGGGGTGATTTGTTGTTTAAATTAATTTAAAACTATTGGCAAAAATATGACTATTTGCACCTAAATTTTTAAATACGTACGGTCAGTGCTGAACTTCTTTAATATGTGGCTTGCTAGCTGCACATTCAATATGTGTTGTGCCAAATAATTCCTGTTTATACAATTAAAAATAGCAAATTTAACCTCGAAAGCAATTCAAATACGTGCGTGTTTTGCAACAACGTCAATCTTTGCTGGATGTATTAAATGTGGCCACCATGAATTTCCATCAGTCTTTGCTCTCAATTACGCTTAAAATACGTGCAAATAACAATAGCCAAGTTAGAAAAAATATCCGCTCAAATGAAAGTTTGCTATTTTCAATAGAACCTCAGCTAATTAAAATTAGCTTAGAACCCCAACCTACTTGGTACAACACAAATACTGAACGACATTAGAGCTATCCAGCAGTACAATTTTTAGTCAGATGCCAGTTCAGACGAGGAAACCAAAGATAAAACGTATATCAAACTATTCATCTACAAGTGGATGCATCAGGAGCAAGCAGTCTCTACAAGGTTTTTCCAACTGCATTTTTGTCTGTCTGAGCAAATCACAACGTTTTGAATTAAGAATTACTTACAAATACGTAGTTTTCATTATATGTATCATCCATCATCAGACAATACTACAAAACAATGTTTAAAATCGTCATTTTCATTGGAGTGTTATTCAAGCTAAACAGCTCTTTAAATCGTAACAAGGTTATTTCCTCTTTGTGGTTTCAATAACATTTTATCCTTTCTTATTGCATTATGTTCGCATTAACTTAATGATAAAGTATTTTAAAAATATAATTTTTTTTAAATTAAATTTTCTCTTTGCTCTCTCTTTCTTTAACAGGTCTATTTATATCTTCTCTATATCCTTTCTTTGACATTTTAAAAACATAAGATGTCACTAAAAATGTGGCCTCAGTGTTCAGCTGCTGTGATGGAAATAAAGTGAGCAGATCTTTAGCCTTGAAACTTTTAACATGGACATGAATATTTTAGAGAGTTTTTTTTTTTTAAATAACTGTAAGATGCTTCAGTCTGCTTTAGAGAAAACTTCCTATTTTTAGCTACACTAATTATAACCTTCCTGGAAAAACGTATAAACTAGATGACATTAGAAATAATTATTTAATTCAAACCTCTTTATGATGCAGAAAATGAGTTCAGCTGTAAATCTGTTTAAAAATTGACTCCAAATGAACCCGCACTGTGCTCGCTATATAAATGCAAATTTGCAGGTTTTCTAACAGTTGCAATGATTTAATAAAAAAAAAAAAAAAGATTTCTGCAAATATTTAAAGTTACAGTTTTTAAATGCTGAGAGAAAAACTTGAAAACCAAATGTTTATAGAACATTTTCAGAAACTCTCTAATCACATACATATGTGTACTATTCTGCAAATTATATTGGAAGGGGAAAAAGTGTCATTATTTTAAACAGAATACATCTTTTCCTTTTAAAATTCTTTCGCTACAGTTTTGAAGATGCTTTTCAAACGCAACATGAAAAAAGCTAAGCATTACATTTTAATCAACTTGTGGCCTTTATGACTGAAGTGAGCTTTTCCCTGTGGGAAAGATGCCTCACTTTATGTGATCTCAAAGAACTATAGGGGCTGGATTTATCCATTTTCTCTTACCAAAAGGAAGCTCCAATATTTCCAGCAGTAAAAGATTTTAATCAGGAAGTAACAGTAAATTTTAATTAAAACAATGATCTGCAATTGTTTTCATTAGCATTTTTTTAAAGTACTGAATTGTTTTATTTTTTTGGAATAAATTTGTTGCGCGTCCTTTCCTCCCCTTTTTTTCTATCAGCATCAGATCTACTTTGGTGAATTGCCACAGCTGTTTCTCAGTCACTTAGTTTTATTTGTGCTCCAGTTTTCCTAACACATTAACACTTCTCAGAATCATCAGTGACAGATTACATACAAACACATTTAGACACGGAAAAGCTACAAAGAAAATGTTGCTCTGCTCCGCGGATTTAGAAAGTGATTAGGATGATTAAAAAAGCAACAGAAACTGATTCTGAAGATAAAACATGAAAAGTAAACAAACCTTTTTACGGAGCCCCTAAAGAGACATCAAGGTGGGAAAAAAAAAGAAATATTCTGGTTTCCTGTGCGCACAGGGAAAAAAAGAACTGATGTTCACAAGAAACAACTGCAATTTTTCACTATTATTTTGAAAGGTATTACATAGTAAAAAAAAAAACTCTTACTCAATATTAATACACTCTTCATGTCAATTAAATGGTCAAATTAGTTTTATTTAATGATCATAACATTAAGCACTACACCTGTAACTCGTATACAAGTTGATTTTACCCAAAAAAATTCATGGCGCTTTTATTTTGGTAAATTATTAAATATTAGTTCATATATTTTGTCTAATTTCCACAACATATTTCTCAGATCGTGCATATTCTTGGCTGATTTTGTCCTTTTTTGGCTACTGATGGGCGAAGGCGGGGTTTAGAGTTCCCAAATAACCTATGAAGCATGTTTTTTTTAATTTTTTTTTCACTATAAGAAAAAAATAAAATACAGTGGATGTGCTTTAACCAATAAGATTCTAAAAGTATGATTGAGGAAATCCTGCAACGGGTGCTTCAAAAATAAAGGGGGAAAACAGAATGTGGCTAAGATGCTTTATTTACGTGACAGTCTGTGCTGCTGCTCTGCTTTCTCACAAGTAAACTCAAATTTTAGTGCTAATTGTCACAACACTGGTCTTATTTCAGAACGTTGTACACATACTTTGATCCATCAGGTCCTTGAACTAGAATTCTTTGCCGTAAACTTTTCCTCGCTTTGCCGCCCGTCAGCATTTTGACTGAGACTTGGGGCATGACCTCCTCATTCTTATTGGAGCCAATAGGAGGCACAGAAATCTGTGTTTTTATGATACTAGGAGCAATGTGGCGCAAATAATTTTATTTACCAAATAAAAAATAAACGGTTTTAACAAAAACCGTGAGGCTGACTGAACATTTAACACAAGAGATCTTGTTGTAGTTTTGACTGTGGTGTAGAGCTGCTCAAAGAGGCTCAGTTTTGCCAAATAGCTGTTGGGAGTTTAGGTGGAAAACAAAAGAAATATGCCAAACTACGCTTGCTCATAAATAATTAACTAAATACAATCTTGTCAGCATTTTAATTTGGTACGAGTATCACAAGATGAAATATCGCTACATATCAACAAATCAATATTTCCCTACATCCCTAATCTGGTGCTCACAAGAAACAAACTGGCGCTCACAAGATAGTATCTGGTGCACAACAAAAAAAAGTTGGTGTTTGTGAGGTACCATCTGAAGTGCACGAGAAACAAATTGGTACGTGCGTAGGGTCTGGTGCCAATTGAGTTTTGTTTGGTTTCTGTTTCAAGGCGGTTCTTTTGTTTCAGTTCCTATTTAGTGCCAATTTCGTTACTTCAGTCCAGGAAAATAATGCCTACATTTTCTCAAATCAACACATTCTTGTTGCCAAGCCGTCACATATTGTTGCATGGTTTCAACCTCAGTGTAAGTAAGATGTAATGTCATTTTTTTTTTATTTTTTTTTTTATGCTGGCTGTTCCAATTATAACAGGGCTACCCAACCTCAAAGCCTCAGTGGCCCGCCCCTTTTTTCTCCTGTCAGAAGTGTGATCTTGTGCTTGACGCTGCGTGTCGGTGTCTGTGTGTGTCACACTTCCGATGAATGGAAGACACAGATAATGTTGAGAGATCAGAATTATTTATTGTGAGAAGTTTTACAATTGAAGTCCTTCAAAGATTTCTCGTAACTTGATCTCACTCAGGAGGTCTGTGTCTGGATGATGGCCGCTTACACTGTGTTTCTGTGTCTCTGTGACTAATTTTAAAAGCTACTCCGCATTTCAGTACTCAACCAGGAGGCAGGTCATCCCTGTCCTGGTGTCTTCTCTGTCCTCCTTTCTATCTTTATGCTGCTCTCTCTCTGTTTTTGTCCTAGTCTCTTGTAAAACCCGATCAATAATACCAGGTATGCACATGTTGCCGGTTCTGAAAGTACATTTAGCTTTGCTTGTCCACCGTTATATTATCTCTCACCTAAGAGCAGTTCTTAAGTCATGCGGTCAACTTGATCAACTGGTTAGCTGCACACGAGAAACTAGTTTTCTCTTTTTTAACTTCAATGTCCCTTTATAGGCGCTGTACCTTTTTAAGGGAAAGTAGATAAATTAAATTTGATTATCTCATCCATCCAAACTTCTTGATTTCTTCTGGCTTTTGTTGACAACTTTATCATACTAAATAATTACCAGAACTCTATATATTTGTAGTGACATAAAGCGTGTTCTGTGGCCCTTCGGTTGTTTGACCTCCATCATTTTTACTTCTGCTGTGTAACTTAATACCAAAGTAGATCTATTTGCGCTTAACGGACTCTTCTTCATCACTTCCCATCCTGCTCCTCATCTCAAACCGCTGGGGTGTCCCGTTACAGTCTGTGCCATCTTTGTGTTTTCTCAAGAGGTTGCCCCAGAGCGTGAGAAGAAACAGGATCTACCTAAATGGATGCTCCTGCATTCTGGGATGAGGATGTAACATTTTGGTGAAACTTAGTTTGTGATATTTTCAGATTTAAAATGGGGCAAACAGTGGGCTAAAAGCTGCTAAATCTTCACTGAGGATGATAAACAGTCCTCCTTCAAGCACGGTTAAGAAAGAAGGGAGAAATGCCAGGAAACAAGACATTTCACCACAGAGAGAATGAACTGGATCATTTATTTTTCATCTGTCAGCCTTGTTTTCATGCTCAGTTTCCACTGGTTCAGCATTCGCTCATTAGAGATATTTTCCTGCACTTTCCACGCTTGGCTTCTATTTTTATCTGTGAACGCCTCACTATAGAAAGTCAACCGTGAGCGCAGGTCACCAGACTATATCAGAGTTTCTCCATAAAGATTCTCTGAAGTAAAGCAAACAACTGTCTCAATTATAAAAGAGGAACTGAAACTCACATCTCTGCTTCTGCTTGTCCATACTTTTGTTATTAGCCTCAAAGTGATGCACATATTTCTTGATTGATGAATTGATTGAATTAGTTCTGTGTATTTTGTGCTGGATTGTTCTGGGTTTGGATCCACCAAATCCCTGAATCTTGCCAGAGACTGAGAAATGGAATCCAAAAACTTAACACTTGGCATTAAAGGTTGGATTTGGGGACTTAAGCCACCAAATGGTTCCAGATCACGGCTGTGGCTGCAGCTTTCACCGCCGAGACTTTGAAAGTTTGCAGCTAATAAGGAATCTGCAACATTTACAGTCAGTTTTCAATATCAGTGATAAATAATAATAAAGCTTTTGGCTTAACCACATAAAGATCCACTGAGATAAATTAATGTGTTTTTCTGATGATAGCGAAAAAAATGCAAAAAATAAACAAAATTTAATTGCATTCCAAAAATATTTGCAAAAATTACAAAATATTTATTTCAGAAAATTTGAAAAACTTATATAGAGCAGCAAAATAACAAAATTATATAGACAATAAAAAAGGGAGTATGAAGAAGAAAAATATTATAAATTCTCACCCCCATATTCCTAAATCCAGTAAATCCAAAATTAAAGTTTAGTGCCCTCGCTAAAAGTACAGTACATTGTGTTACATACAATTACATGTATGCATGTGCATTTACAATTACCAGGTTGGTTTGTGCTAATAGAGCATACTACGGAGCCCCTAAAGGGACATCGAACAAAAAAAAAAAAATAAAGTTAAAAAAAAAAATTAAGGTAAAAAAAAAAAAATTCTAACTCGTGGCCACGACATACTGGAGCCCCTAAAGGGACATCGAAAAAAAAAAAAAAACAATTTCTAACTCGTGGCCACGACTTACTAACTCGTGGCCACGACTTACGGATATGATACGCAGTTGCAGCCCATTCAAAACAACAGGAGCGGCTTTTAGGTTTCGTTTTGATCACGTGGTCGGATGTTTAGGTTTCTCCGGATCACGTGACTTTATGTGTTTATCTTTCTTCATTTTGTCTGAAAGCATCCCTCGTTATTGTCACTTAAAATAACCGACATTTGTGTTTGTTTATGAGGCAGAAATTAAAGAAACATTATTTTATGCTTGATAATCTTCGTTTCGGGATCACGTTTGACCGTCTCCTGGACTGGAAGTGGTCAGACTGAACACATTCTAGCTTTGCAGAAGTCATTCGGGGCCCGATTTAAAAGGTTCCGGGCGGTTTCTCCGAACCTACCCTAACCCTAACCTTGACCCGGTACCGATGCGGGTCGGGTCCCAAATCCTACCGATCGCCCGGTTCCGTGATTGTTCCGTGCACCCCAGACGTTGCTGTTTTACGATTTTTGATCCCGAAAAGTCAAGCAAAACAGACAAACTACGAACTGTATGTCCAAAATAAATGCATGTCGTGATAGTAACGGGTACATTTCTCGCTAGAAATATTACCAAAATAAAGATTAGTCCACAAAATATTTTATTCAGAGGGATTTTACACTAAAAAATTAGTGGATCTACCGCCATATTGTTAGCCGGCTGTCAGACAGAAATCGGCAGAAACTCAAAAGTCACGTGATCAGTCACGTGATCCGGAGAAACACAGATATTATATATTCATTTTATTATTTTTATTATTCCTCTATTATATCTATGCGGGGAAACCTAAACATCCGACCACGTGATCAAAACGAAACCTAAAAGCCGCACTGTCAGGTTCGGGGTCAGGACGGCTCGCCTGGGGTTTTACGTCTTCCGTTTTTGTTCCTCTGTTATGTTTCGATTGCTTCAGTGGTTTCACCTGTTGCTGATTACCGGACTGGTATTTAACCGCACCAATTTCTGTTCCTGTTGCGGGTTCGTTCTGTTTGTAACTGTGTGTTCGTGTGAGCAATTAAACACGAGTTCTTACCGAGTCCTGCGTCTGCGCCTGTGTCCTCATCTGCAAACCCTGACACGCTCCTGTTGTTTTGAATGGGCTGCAACTGCGTATCATATCCGTAAGTCGTGGCCACGAGATAGTAAGTCGTGGCCACGAGTTAGTAAGTCGTGGCCACGAGTTAGAAATTGTTTTTTTTTTTTTTTTTCGATGTCCCTTTAGGGGCTCCAGTATGTCGTGGCCACGAGTTAAAATTTTTTTTTTTTTTACTTTAATTTTTTTTTTACTTTCTTATTTTTTTTTTTTTTTTGTTCGATGTCCCTTTAGGGGCTCCGTAGCATACAAAACTATCTCCTAGAATTTATTTTTTTGGGGGGCGAAAACAGCATAACTATAATAAAAAATCACCAGGATTGCTTTTAAAAGAGCTCAAAAGATGATGGGAGTGGGTCTTAACAGTAAAGATAGGCAGGAAAAAGTATAAAAAAGATCATTTTAATGGCATCAATACTCAAAAGAAGAGTTTGAATGATTAATAAGAGGTGCCCTTGAACGCGCTGTCATACCTCCATCTCCAACGGTTCCTATAGATACCAAAGGTCTCCCACTTTGCTGCTAATAAACATTAAGTGTCCAAGGTTCATAACATTAACATTAAAGAGTTGGATGTTTTTCCTTTCAGCAACAAAGACAGAAGCTTGTAGCAGTTATAACGGTCAGAAGAGTAAAACTTTTAATCAGTTCTTTTATAGACTACCATTTCCTCCCACAGTCACTGAATCTAAGATTTATACACTTTAATCTGCATTTGATCAGATATCAGATCCCACCAGGAAATCAAGTGAAACACTCAGATGCTGCTGCATCCATGACACGAACACACCTCAGTAAATATCAAGCTTAAGAGGTGCTTGGTTTGTGCTGTAAAGGCTTCTGCTTCCTGACCCGAACACTCTGAAGTTGTTTCAACTAAAGCGCGCTGACCTTTTTTCCCTCTCACTGAGCCCTTTATTAGGACCACCACACTCACAGCAGCAGGGTATCTCGTTACTCGCGGGTCACCGTGGAGCGGATTCTCAGAGCTGTTGGAAGCGTTCCTGTGAGATTCTGCTCCGTGTTAGCGCCGAGGTCTGCTGGACTTGCTGTCAGGTTCACAAACCTGTCTAAGTGAATTTCCATCGTAATGTATTATCTACTGGGATGTTATTTGAACCACAGAATTCATCTATCTATGTACTCAGAAGTGAATGTGCCGGAATGTTGCAAAACAAATATCGTCCGGTTGAAACACTTCACAAAAAAAATAGCTTTAAGGTGATCGCAGGTGGTCATTTACCAAATGATCCTTAATAGGAACTAGAAAAGTTGTGTGAATGGTTTTTGCTGAAAGTTGTCGCTGAAGATGCTGAAGCTTTTTGATGAAAATGCTTTACTTTTCTGAGTTCAATAATTCAGTGATTAAATTTACTGTAATTGCTGAAGGGATTTGCTGAAAATGCAACAGCTCTTTGCAAAACGTTAAATTTGCTAAAATACTTAAAATTTTGTTTAGGAACTATGCAAGAACAATGAAGTTTACCTAACTTTCTGAAAATTTGTAGTAAAATTGCTTTAAATTCTCCAATGCATGCCAATTTTGCTAAAATATTTAGTGTGTTGCTTAAATACAAGCCAAACTCCAAATGATCTTAAAAAACCTCAGTAGATGCCAAATTAGCCAAAAAAAGAAAAAAAAAAATACTAGCTTGTTGCCTTAATATTATCTAAACTAAAAAAATAGCCTACAATTTCTCAGTAAACGAAATTAGTCAAAAATGTTTGCCTGTTCTTAAAATAGAAGCTAAACTTGAAATTAGCCTATAAAATCTTCAGTAGTTAAAAAAAATAGCCAAATCGTTAGCATGTTGCTGAAATATTAGGTAAACTCCAAAAAATGCCCAAAATTTCTCAGTAAACTAAATTAGTTAAAAATGTATATGTTACTAAAATAGAACCTAAACTCTAAATTAGTCTAAAAAAACCCCAGAGGATAACAAATTAGCCAAAAACGTTAGCATGCTGCTAAAATAATACAAGCGTACCCAGCTGCAGGTGGCATGGCAGATAGATGAGACATGACTGATGGACGTCCAACCAAAAGTTGTCATAATGAACAATTACTATAGTATGAATGCTTGCTAAGCATTCTCTATCATAATAAAAATATATATTGACCAAAATTACTGGATTAGGGTGGAATTCCTCAGGGTCCTATTCATGGACAACTGCCATTCATCTTATATAAACTCACTTTGGATCACACATATAATAGATCTTCCATCTGTCCATTTTCAGGAATCCTTTTTGGGGTCATGGAGCTGGACGGGTCGCCAGTATATTGCAGGGCCACACAATCGAACACAGTTTTAGAATCTTTAGGGACCATTTTAAAATCTCCAATTAACCTATGAAGCATGTTTTTGGACTGTAGGAGGAAGCCGGAGTGCCTGGAGTTAGCCTACTCATGCACGGAGTGAACATGCAAACTCCACACAGAAAGGTCCCAGCTGAGATTTGAACCACTGCTTGCTGTAAAGCAAGAGTGCTGACCTCTATAATCATGCAGCCTCACAACAACTGTTCTGTAAAGAAATTCTCCAAAAAAAAGAGATAAATACCCAGTATTGAACAGTGCAGGTGAAGTTTTCCTGATTCTTTGTATTTCTTGCAAGACAATCAAGTATAGATTAAATACAGTATGTGTACAAACAAGTAAACAAGAATTCATGTCAAGTCAATTAACATTTTACTTTCATAAAGTTCAGTCTTAAAATAATAAAACGGCATTATTCGAACCACACTGAATGGTTACATGTCTTTGCTAAATGCAAAGTGTTTCCACATGCTGGATTATGTCACATGTGTGTTGTCTGCTATGATGGACCTTGGTCCTTTTATGTCAAAGTAAAACAAACCTATCATTCTTCTATCCAAATAGTGTCTTCCAAAATTGATCATTATCTTTATTATTATTTTAAAACAATTGCATAACGGTATTGTTTCATTTAATAAGTAACATGCCTCAAACAGATCGATCTGATTGGATTGTACCAATATAAATCAATTCATCAATTAGTTCATCGTTACACCCCTAATATTTTTTAGATTTTTACTTAATTAGCGTTGATTTATGTGTGTATGTGTTTTTTTTAAACAAGGATAAATGGTAAATTTTCCCTCAATACAGCAACCATTTCTCCAAAATTGTTACAATCTTTGAATTTTGGTTCTAAGTGATCCTCAAAAGAAATTTGTGCCAAATCTAAGCGTGCATCATAAACTGAGGTATTATTTTTACAAAACTCCTGGAGTAGGGGCCTCAAACTAGCATCCCGTGGGCCATTTATGACACCACATTAATGTGAATACAATGGTCAATGTACACTAAGCAATATCTTCTGCATGTCCATGCTTCTTTGATGATAGCCTTGAATTTGCTTGTGATGTTTCAGCTTACTTTACACTTAAAACTCTGCATGGATCTGGTCATCAGAAAAGTCCTTCGCAACAGTTGCTGGCGTCGTTAGCTTCTGCCATTTCACTGGACGTGCAGAAGATATTGCTTAGTAGTTCATAGACATAAACCAATGTTAATAAACTTGTTCAGCAGACATAGACAATGGACCAGAGATATAGATAGTGGATGCAAAAACATATTTTTGGCACATATGGAACCCCATACAGCCCAGCCTCAACCAGACTCTACCTTAAGTGGCCTCAAGGTAAATTGAGTTTGAGAACCCTGGACTAGAGGATGAGGCTTTTGGTATAATGTGAGTATTGATGCCAAGGAATCAAAATATAGATACCCGTGCATCACTAATTTTAGTATAGACTAATCTATTAAAGTGTCAATTACTAATCCATAAATGAAAAAATAAAAATGAATTTTTCATTTCTGAATTTTTTTTTTTTGTTGTTACATGAGTGACTCCAGTGCTATATTGAATTGGTTCATCAGTCACATGACCAGAGGAGCTGTGAATTGTGCGTGTTCCCCTTAGCAACAACATAGCACAGGTATGTATTTTTAACATCATACACTAAAGTTGTTACCTGGCCAGTTTTAGATGTTATTTGTTTAAAGGATAACTAATAATATGCTTGAGATGAGAAATTGCCAGTGATTGGTATTGAATGTTTTATGCATTATATTAAAAGTGTGGTGTCACTCGTCACTAGCTTTTGGGGTTGTGCCCCACCAATTAAGGTACATAATTATGTTAGACAGACCTCTTCAGGGTTTTTGTGTTTTAAAAAAGGAAATCATTGTTTTGTGTGTAAATACTAATTTTTTTTTGTTTGTTTGTTTTAAGCTTCTGCATTTTGGTCGTATTTTTTTAAGTGAACTCTCTAAATTAAATTTGGATTGGATGCTTCTGTCATGCTTTAAATTTTGACCGCTCTGGAGTAAAAACGTGGCAGAAAACAAACCGTGAGGACAGCTGTGATGGAAAGTCTTTACTTCCAGGTGTGAGTTAAAGACCAAGTTAGCTTCCAATTTTCATGAGATCAATTCACCTCACATTTTTCAATTCTCTCCGCTCAGCACAAAGCAGGATAAAAAAAAAAAAAAAAAACATCAAATTATGCTCACAATCCTTTGCAAATCAAATCTTATTTCTGGGATGTATCATAGCGCTTCCTGTGCACAGGTCGGCTAATCCAATCATAGAGTGTCAAAGCTCCCTTCACTTCAGAGAGAGATAACGTGCGCAGAATCAAATCTTCTCACATGAGGGAAGTCTGAATGAAGCAGTCGTGCAGGAGCTCACCGACAGGTAATGTTACTTTAGCAAAGAGCTTCAATCCAAGGAGTCACATAGCTGCACTTCAGGATCCATGAAGTAAAAAAAAAAAAAGAGAATGTTGTGTTTTTTTCTTTTTCTTATGTTCAGCTTATCTGCTGAGTCGATGCTGTTATGAACACTTTTTATTGTCATTCAAGAAGTACCTATAATGTGAAATACTCATTCTACCACTACATGGCGAAGGAGAGAAATCTGGTTCTCATCCCAGCAGTAAATAAGCAGAAGTTGAATGAATAATCAAAGGAAGAATCACTCTGATCATTTTTTTTTATCTATTTTGTAAAGTTTTCTCACAGGTCTTTTAATTGTTTTTCCCTTTTTAAGCCAAAATCAAAAACCAGTGTTGTTTCTGCAAAGTGGCAGGAGTTCATTAGATATTTGCCTCTGACTTGTGGGTGTAACCGTCTTCGTCTCTGCTCTGCGTTGTGTTACTTTTCTTCGCGTGTGTTGCATCAATAAGCCACGTGACGCCGGAGGAATTTCATTGGAAGAGCATCCATTTATTCTGTTTATGAAAAAATATGGCGTCAGCCTGTGCCGCGCTCCAACAGTGCCCAAACTCTCCCAAATTAAGAAATCAGAAAAAGGGAAGAGGGAGGGCGGAGCACCAACTTATATTTGGGATCTGAAGGACCCTACTAGTATGCGACCCAACTGCCAGGTATAAAATAAAAAAATAAATTAAAGAAATAAAATTTTGTGTAATTATATTATACATTGTGAACCTGTTACATGGGCGGGACTTTTGGTGTAACTTGTTCGACTTTGTTGCTCTTCATTGTGTTCTTCGTTAAAGATAAAATAAAGATCATGCTGAATGTTGAGTCAGAAGCTTTTAATCTGGTCAACAGAAACAAAAATGACACTGCTGTCCCGAATTTTGCTCCCCGTTAACCCTCAGTCATGGCATTTGTTTTGTTCATATTTGTCCTCCATGGCCAGACAAAATGCCTCAAGAACATGATAAAAACATGAGTTTAATCGGAATGGATCTTTGAATTCAATAACCACGCTGTGCCAATCTAGTAGAAAGTCAATATTTGAGGCATGTTAAGTGACTCCACTGCAGTTTGAGACGTATTTCATTAAAAAGACTTTATTCATACTAAAGGCAGAGAAAATCCCCTTGAATGCTTCAGGGAGTCAATTCAGACGTGACAAAACATTCAGGATGCTGTCAGATTTTAAAAGTACGACAGTTGTTTTTTATTTGTCATTTCTTTTTCAGAACTTTATTTCTCTCTTTATGTTGCAGGTTTTTCTTCCTCTTTTGACAAATGTCAATATTTAAAATGTTTTGCATCTTTCCTTTTTATTTCCTTCAATATGAATTTCTTTTGAGGCTCCATTTCACACTTTCCTAAAATATGCTTTATATTTTTTACTTTTGTTTCTTCTCCTTTCCTTTTTGTCTTTTTTTTTGGCTCCTTTTGATGTTTTTTTTCATAAACTTTTACTTTTGCGATTGTTTTATTTTAAATTTTCTTGCAGTTTTCTATCCACATATCTATTTTACATCTCTTTCGTTGAGCCCACCACTGTCTGAGTCAGGGTCCTGTTGCCATGACGGTGAATTTTCAGGATTTGTTTTTGTTATTCTGGGCTTCGGTGGAAACAGCTGTGAAAAATGGCCAACTTTATGGCTCTCCTGTCGCCTGTTGCTCTTTAATGTACAAACCCTAAAAATAAGCAGCTGTTACTTCACGAGTAAACAGTTTGTGCTGCTCATTAGTGGTGTTACAGCGGTGTCCATAGGTTATGTGGAAACAGTTCGTTTAAAGTATCTGCTAACCAGTGTAAACCAGAGAACAAAAGGTGCATGAGTGTGGTCAAATATTTTGCCACATTTTGTGGTGAATCCTGGTGTTTTTATTGCATTTATTGGTAGCTATATTTTTTTTGCATTTGTCTTTTTTGCTTGCCTTCTCCACAGCTGCTTAACACTTTGAACTCTGCACATCTCTTTAAGCTGGTTTAAAAGTTCAAGTGGACTGCAGAGTTGTTCTAGCTTGACTTGAGTGAGGAGTGACAGCTGAAACCCAGGCAGAAGTTTGCCCTCTGCTTGTGTCACTGCATGTTACAGTGAGGAGAGCCAAAAAAAATCAAAGGAAAATCTGGCAGTGAGTGCGGGAGAAGCATGGTAGCATGTTTGGAAAGCTGGTACGCAAGACAACTTGCATAGACTATTCCTAAAGACAATGGAACTGCTAAATGTGCGGTCACAAAGACAGTTGCCCCAGCATGATGGGGACGCATCAGTAGAGTCTTCAAGACTTTTTTTTTTTCTTTAATCGTTGGCGTCATGAATGTAGACTGCAGGAGTCTGGTGGCCATTGGATGTTGGAAACGATACTATTTTGATGCCCACAGGGTGATAGCAGTCGGATCGACGGCTAGCAGCAGCTCTGATTGGACGATGTGTAAATGCCTCCGGACAGCAGTTATCCATATCAAGTCCCACTGACCGGGCGGTGCCCGGTGCCAGGGCACGGCCCCGGAGCCAGGGTGGTGGCAGTCCAAAATCAGACAGTTTTGGGGACCTTGAAGACCCTCCTATCCTCTCCCCTCCAGGGTTGCGAGAGAGATTCCAGAATCCCGGTGGCTCGTTTGTGCTCCTGTTCTTGGCAGAGGACCTCGCCTCTGGCTCGTCTCGTGCCCCCAGCTGTCCCCCAGTTCCATCTGAAAGAATCTGCTACACTATTCCAACATGTAAATGTAGAGGAGTTTTTCCTTAACGAGAAGGACCAGCAGACCACACGACTAAAAAAAGTCAGCTTTAAGTGAAAAAGCAATCTAAACAAAAAATAAATAAATAACAACAGCAAAGCATTTATTTATCTTGTAAGTGACCATGGTATAAGTGGAATAATGTCCGACAAAGTGTCAGAAATTAAGATGCGTTCTCGGAAGTCTCATGAAGCGGATGACCAAAATGTGATTAATAATTGTGTTAGTAAATATTAACACGTTAAGTTTTTTTTTTTTTTTTTTATTAATCCCGTTCATTAACGCATTAGCATTGACTGCCCCAGTTTTTGGACAGTGGACTGTGTTCTATAATTGGGCTATACAAATAAAATTGGATCTAATCCCTGCCACTGTGCAACTTCCACTGACTGATGTCAAAAAATCTTATGGTTATGGTAAAACTTTTTCTTAAAACCTCCGCGGCCGCCGCGTGGCGTGTTCAAGTGCAAATATTGCCGATTATACTGAAAAATTTGCCTCTTTGGATATGTGACCACAAATCTGGTCTACACCAGGGTAAAGTTTTTTATCTTCTCAAAGGTTTGGGAGCAGAACTTTGGTAAAACTCCGTGTTTTGCTGTTGTGCTTTGGAGTTTTACCGAACGACACTGCTCCTCCTAACAATTAATCAGGCCACTGACAGCTTCATGGCGCCCATTAGAGACTGCAGAGCAGCTCTATGTCAGGAGGGATTAATGCTCGAGGTAGTAAAGCTGCCTCTGCTCCCGTGCTGTACCACAAAGCCTTTCTGCATGCTGTTTCTTTGATGCAAATAACTCATTCTTCTCGAGATGGACATTCCACGGTTTCCGTGCAAACATCCAGACTCTGCAGCCGGCATCCATCCTCTTCTCCTCAAAGTGATGCAGAGGCCAGCTGACAAAGACACAAACGGAGACAAAAGTGGCGAGCTGCGGATAACCGTCTGTGTTCCAACCAATAATCTGGAAAAAAGTGACAAAGCGCCAGGAGTCACGGATGATGAATGGCTGCATTTAAATCAAGTCGCCTCTCGCTCAGTTTTTCTGCCTCATCCGTGTAAATGTTTAATGTTCAACATGTAGCAATTTATGGAGCACATCATTAGAGCGCGTGGCAGTTGGATCCAAACAGAGTCCCTTCTCTGTGTGTGAGCTCACCCTGAAAACAAAATTACAATCATAAATCCACCAAACAGTCCTTTCTGTTAGCGCACGTGATAAATGCCAGCTTTAATGTGAGGTTTCACTTTGAAATATTCTCCTGTAAAATGAAAATAAATGAGCACAAAGGCTCGAAACAAACATTCTGGAGCCTTTAAAGTCACATTAGCCCGACCGCGGTTTCATCTGTCTTTATTCTTGATTCAATCATTTTTTTTTAAACTTTAACCAAACAGTTTTTTAAAGTCTGCAACAGTGTTGCAAAGCCTGAAGTCGTCATGAGGCCGTCTGGTGATGCTTTGGCGGCAGATGGAGGATTTTTGTCACGTGGGAAAGTGTTGGAGGTGCCAGACAGTTTAGACACAAAAACATAGAGAACATAGAACATTTCTTTTCATCAGCCTGAATGAAAAAAGAAACTATATCAAATCCAGAAAAAAAGGTGTGAGTTTTATTTAAACGTATAAACTTATACTCTGGCATGAATTAGGTCTTAAGTGACTTATTTATTTCAATGTGGACATCTTTTCAAAATCCATTCTTATTTTTAGGGTTAAGATTGCTGACAAACAAAGCCTGATTTCCTGTCCTGGACCACTTTTTTCTGTTCTTTCAGGAAAATACTATAGCATTTCTTTGTGAAATGAAAGGCATTTCCTCAGGACATCCACCTGGTTGGATGTTACTCCTCATAAGGAGTCATGGTGGCATTTATTCCAGATATCCAAAATTGCCCTACTCATATGGAGGGGTAGCGACTCCCCACTGAGTTCCCTCCTAATGTAGTCACAGTAACACCTTAGTTTAAACAACAGAAGCAGTCTGAAAATGGTGACACGTCATTTTGAAGCTGTTAGTCAGAGAATCACAGTGCAAACAGGATGTAAACAGACTAAACATAGAATTGCTGCCATCGGATAAATTTAGCAAAATTTACAGAAATACTAGATGCAGTTGAGAAGGAGGACAACTTACACAGCGGGTAATACATTTATATGACACCTAATGAGGTAGAGCCGTCAATCTCTGATCAAAGGAGGTTTCGGTTCCCGCTCTGCTCGCTCATACGTCAAAGTGTCCTTGAGCAAGACACTGAACCCCATAGGTCCTGGTGGTTGTAGGTTGGTGCCAGTGTAAGGCTATGATAGTGTGTATGCATGGGTGAATGGGACTGTGATGCTACGTATGCACTGGAAATGTTATGGATGTTTAAGAACAGCTAACCGAGCAGTCCTGAAAGCACTTTTTGCATACTTTGTTCACACTGGTCTGTCACTACCCAGTACTAGAGCATGTACTCACCGCTGGAAGAGGCTCAATGTAAAAATGTCAAAGGCTTTTTCTTCAACAGCTCTATTCAGATATATAAAAGATTTGGTGTCATATAATTTCTCCTCTATGATCAATGTTCAAACAATTGGCACTTCCTTGAATTGAAAGGGATGCCATCTATGCATCACTATCAAATCCAAGTCCCTGATTGGTCAAAGTATGCCCTGGTTTAACTTGCAACATGCATTCAGTGAAAGTTACTTTTGTATATAGAGCCCAAAAATTGACTTAAAAACATGAGGCATTGGAAATGGTCGCTTCTTTGAATGTTTTCGAGCTCGGTGTGAACACAGCATAAGTCCCTTTGGGCCAGAGGAAAAGTGCTATATATTGACTGATATACTTATCAGTCACCATTTACCATTTTACCATGAGCTAGGTTTTATAACTAAACTGGTTTGCACAAATTCTATGATTGCAGTTATTAACTAGAATGTTTAGAGTGTTTAGTCCAGTCCGAATTCTTCATCCTCTCCATTGAAAGGGGCAGTTTAAGTGCAAGTCGGGTTAGGAAATGTATTTTAATGTCAGGGTCGGGATGAGGACACAGGCGCAGACGCAGGGTGTTCAAACGAGGAAGTCTTTTTATTCTTTTTCTTTTCTTTGGCTCGAAAGGCCGGAAAGCTCGTAGTACTCAGTAAGCATACAAAACCATCTGGCAACGAGTAGAGGAAGACAGGCAACTTATAACAGAAACAAAACAATCAAACACAGGTGCGTCCAATAAGATGGCAGAAAGACCAGGTGGAAAGAAAAGGAAATCAACCTGTAAGACAGGGGGGTGAAAGCAAACAAGTGAACAGAAAACCACATCCAGCCCCAAACCCCACATTTTTCAAAATTCGCTCTCCAAGCGGAGGGATACAAAGTCCTCCCTCTCGAGGGTAAACCGTGTTGCGCTGAGAAGCGCTTTTCTTCACATGGGTGCGCTCTGAACCAACAGAAGTTTACATTTAAATGTAAGTAAGGACTTTTTGTCTTAGCTTGACCTTTAAAAGTTATAAAACCGCTGTGAATATTCAAGCGCTGAAAAGCTAGCGGACTGGCAATTATTGGTGACGTCATCGAACGAAAGTGAATTTGAAAATCAAAAGTCACATCACTTATTTGAGGGCAAACTTAAAGTCCTATTAGCTATCGCACATTCAGGTGTTGGAAATTTGTTCTTCACATTTGACACATCTGCTGGGAGAGGGGTGAGCTGCAGACACAGCTGCACTCCAGAACCACCTGGTAGTTTAACCCCCAATCCAACCCCTTAATGCTGAGTGTCAAGCAGAGAGGGTATTTATCATGACTCGGCCATGGATTTGAACTCACGACCTTCCAGTCTCAGGGTGGTGTTACGGTGTCAGGCAAAAAGGGAACCCAGGAGCAGGAAGAACTCAAACCCAGAGGGTAGAAGAAGAAAAGGATTTGATAACCAAAATAACTCCAGAGTACTTGTAAAACATACGTGACAAAACAAGACTCAGCGACACTGAAAAACCAAAAGACCATAACTTAAATACCTGAAATACTAATGACAAACGTAATGCAGCTGTGGCAACCAGATGAGAGCAAAGGAGGAGGGGCTAACACTGCTGACCTTAACAGGTGGATACTATGCAAGAAGGCCAGATATGAAGATATGAAATTTTTACTTCACAAAATGTTCTTAACCCAGATTGTCAGCTCAGCTTTTTTATTCTAAATAGAAACAAATGAACAAAAAAAAATTCTTGAATAACCAGCCACCTACAGGCTTCCCTTGGGCACTGATCTGGTTCCATTTCCTTCTGTTCTTTAAGCGTTTCTTGGCTGGAACGCTGATGAACATTTCCCCCTTCTTTCCTGTCAGTTAGCAGCCTCTCTGCTTTTTCTCACAAATGTCTCTGAATTTCAACTATTACTGAAGAGTGCGTCCACTCACGCGCGGCTGTTGTGTTTTCTGTGAAGTTGTTCAGAATCGCATCCCAGCAGGGCATCTGAATGATGAGGGGTTGAACCCAGATCCGCCGCCTTCACTGACAGTTTAATGACATGCTGTCAGACGGCGTTCCTTCATTCAGGTGCTTTTGAGCTCGTTTCTGTCTCAGTTTCACAAACATCTGAGCCACTGAAGTAGAAAATTCTCCTTCTCTGCTATTTCATTTTTGCTACTTTTTGCATCTTTGCCAAGAGGAAAATTTAAATTAATAATTTTTTCAAACCTTGTTTCAACAAAATCTTTAATCTAAACTGGTCAGTTTCAAGAGTTCATGAGTACTCACAACCTACTGTATCTCCCATTAAAACCAGGAGGTGGCGCAACAATTAAACACGAGTGGACTCTTGTCTGCACGCACACAGTCGAGATAGAATATTTAGCGCCTGATGATCTGTGTCAGGAGTGCTCTCCTTTCCTGTGCTTCCTCATTGAGAGCCTTGAAGGGCAATTAGAGCTCCTTTTCTGTGAAGAGACTGCTGGGATTCTGAGAGCTGTGTTTTAGAAGCACTCCAGATCAAAGCCCACCAATCTGAGACACTCAAAACAACATTTTTAAGCTGCAGCTCCTGTCAATAAAAACTGGGCCATTCATATTTCAGAGAACTACAGTTTCTGTACAAGAGTATTTGTTCCTTCATGAAAGAGAAGAAACAGTTTTGTTGCCGAGCGATAAAATGACTAAAGCCTCTTTTCTGTGGAAAACATTTCCAGTCCAGTCACAAGCACTCCTTCAGCTACCAAGTGAGCCTTGAGATAACCTTGGTTGAAAAAATAAACTGTGTTGATTAGAACTAATCAGAGACCTTTTATGATGTTGAGGTTTTTTGAGGGAAAAATCCTGTGTGTTGTGGTATTATTAACAAACACAGTTTAATGATCAACATTTGAATTTGTTGGATTAATTATTTCTTTTCTCGTTGTTTCTAACCTTCAACCTTTAGAAATTGTTGGTAACTTTACTAACTTCTGCTATTTTGTGGGGTCTAGAGGATGCTATTCCTCCCATGAGAAAGTTGGACAGGATTTCATGTCTGCAATGGACACCAGTGAAAATAAAAAAATAATTGGGAAAAAAATTTTAAAAATTCAGCGCAGATGACTCCCCTCCCAGAAGGGATAGGCCAGACGGGCTGGGGTGGAGGGGTACCAGGTGGGAATGTTGGTTGACTTTCACCATAGATAGTAAATAGAGAGAACTTCAGTAGACTGATCATTCTGTCTCCCCCTTGCTTTCATAACAGGAAGTACTCGCTTGTCCCAGAAAGTAAAAAATAAACAGCTGTTACTCTGTCATTTCATTTGTCAGAACAACCATTCTTCATCTGGTTCCTCTTTTTAACATGTTCTTGCTAAACCTATTTTTATTTCATGATATATTTTCTTCATCGCAAGTTATTCAAGTTTTAAACTGGCCAATCAGATGCAACAATAGGAGCATCTGGTGCCCGTTGACCCCACCTCAAACGTTCACAGCATTTGAAATACTCTCAGAGCAATCACTGCTCATCAACTTCATCTATCCCAAATAGCAAAATCGGGTGATATTCGTACCATGGAAAAAATGGTGACTGAACTGACTTTGTTTTGTTGGAATCGTGGGTGAGCCATTTTCTGTTGGAGACGTCACATCATTTCTATTTATGTTGATGCTTTCAAGTGATGCTGAAACATAATTTCTTCTTGGGCTTTTCAAAATACTCGTAAATTGTTGTTTTTTTTTTGTTTTTTTTTTTTTTTTATAAAGAACTCCTAAGGAAACAGTGGATGCAGTTTATTTTTGCAATCAAAGACACAACTTATGAGATTTGGTTATGTTTGTCCTACTTGATGGGGGAAAACTTTTTGAGCAAAATTGAGTGTAAAGCTGGATTTACTACAAAACTGTTTATTACATTGGAGATGACTGTTGATGCAAATATGCATCAAACCACTTCAGCTCCAAACTGACTTTAAATTAGCATCTACTTAAAAGCAAAAACATAAGTGACTTTTTTTTAATGGAAATGAATTGAAGCACCAATGATTTTAACTGGTCAGGATGCTAAAGAAGTTGCCAGACTTTTATTGTGTTCATCCAGAATCCCACATTACTTGACTGAGATTTCATTCTTGATCAAGTCATTGTGTGCTCCCATTTTGTCCTTCAAGTACCTCCATTATCAATGCCTCATTTTGTTATATTGTAATCTTAAATGTTTATTTACATCACCAAAACCATAAAAAAAATGTATCTGAGTCATAGCTGGAGCTATTTATTTGTAACATGCATAATGTCCTATAAGTCTGGGTATGTTATTATTTTAAGGTATAATATATGATAGGCCCTATATATAAATATATTTAAAAGGCCTCAATAAAATGTATGAATTTTGTCATGTGATATTGTGGGATATAAAAAACATTAAGTATATCAGTCAATATATTGTAGGACATTTAAGTATAAAATAACAATGTATTGTATTTTATATTTCAGAATATCAGTCACGACATTTCACCAGAAATCACAACATGTTGCTTGGTATATTACCTTATATATGAAAACAGCAGTAAATGCAGTTTTAAAATACTGAAAAATACTATTTCTACAATATGGAATATATTGTCAATACATTGTTGCCCAACATATTGAGAAATATATTATTGTTTCATAAGTATACTTAGTTTTGATGCCACAGAAAGAGTGAAAATGAGCAAAAATTGCAAATGTAGAAGGCCTGATCGGCTGAATGTTTTCTACCTCTGTAGATGTTTGTTTTAACAATACAGGCATAAATCTGTGTCTTATGAAAGTTCATCAAACTTTTTCTGTGGACAAGTGATTTATACAGGGCTGCACGGTGGTTTCCACTCTTGCGAGAAGCCCTTGGTATAAATCCCATCTGGGACCTTTCTATGTGGAGTTTGCATGTTGCATTCATGGGTTTTCTCCCAGCACTCCGACTTACTCTACAGTAGAAAAACATTCCTTGTAGGTTAATCGGTCACTCTGAAGTGTCCCTAGGTGTGAGTGTGTGTGGGAGAGATTGCGTGTCCTGCAACATACTGATGACCTGACCAGGTTGTACCTGCCTTCCACAGACAGTAACTGGAACAGGCACCGGTAACCTCGTGACCCCAAAAGAGAGATAGCGGGCTGAGAAAATGGATTAATGTGATTTATTAAATACATTAACAGAGCTGTTTGAGCCATCATTTGTTGGTACACCATGAAAGAACACATACAGTATTGACTTGTTTGCAGACGGCAGTTTCTCTTCATCTCTCAGATATGAATTCACAGTAAAAAAGCTGCTGTTCTGCAGCACACACGGAGAAGACAAGATATACACCTCCTAACAGGAAACCAATTAAAAAACCATCTTAAATGTGCTTATCTCTAATTGGAGGAAAAAAAAAAACTTAAGTCAGTGATGCATCAATGGAAATGGCTTCAGAAAAAATTATGGATGAGCTATGTTCACACCGACCTTAGCAACACGGGTTAAAGCGGTCACTTCAATGAAAAATCTTTTGGGCTTCAGTATTCAAAGACCTTTTTTCACCTTTGCACACAGAACATGGAAATTAAAACCAGGTCGTAGTTTAACCAATCAGGGACTCAGATTTACTAGTGACATCCCTTTAAATGTACAGAAGTGCCAATTGTTTGAAAATTGATCATAGCAGAAATATTAATGATTGAAGTCTGTGGCTGGCTGGAATTATATGACACCAAATTTTTCATATATCACACCCCGTGTGAAAGTAGCTTCAAGTTGTACAAAAAAATTGTCGGTAGATATATAAAAGATATTAGAATTAGTTCATACGGATACAATAGCATTTTCTTATTAAATGAACATGAATTTTTTTAATGTAAGCAAAGATGTCTAAACTGTCAGTATAGATCTGACAAAAAATATAAATCAATTCTTCCTTACCCTCCTAGTATTTCTCTTTTGATTTTTTTTTACTCTTTTTTTCATTTATTTATTTTTTATTTTTGCACTCTTTCAAAGCAAGGATGACCTTTTTCCTGTGTATCATGTAATTGTCATATAGTAATTACATTGAGCAAACCATCATGACTTGCTGTGTTGACAAAATATAAAAGATTCTCTTTTTTTTTTTATCTCTGTAAACTTCATCCACTTTACTTCAACATAGATGAAGTAAATCTTCCATTCATCTCTTCACTCTTCACAGAATTTAACTTTCAATCCTTTCTATTCTAAACATTTGCTTAATTAACAACAATTCTGGCCTAAAATGAAGATTGGAGGATAGAGCCCAGCACATTTTTGGGTACGCTTCAGGCACAGGCGGCTAAATAGTGGAAACATTGGACTGCATGAATGTCTGATGTTCCCACACCACAGCTTCCCACAGGATCTCCATCTGAAAACACGGCACGGTTCAGATGTAGTTCATGATGCAGATTGGCACATTCAGGACGCTTTTCCTTATCTAACAGGCAGGACTGCTTCTACCACTTGACTTTATTTATTTATTCCAAGCACAAAGCATCTTCAGGGAAGCTTAATACCTGCTGATACACCACCACCACCACCAGCTGCTGCTTACAATGGAATGATGGTTCGGAGGTTTGAACACTGGATGTTTTACTGTAAATTAAATCAGATTTTGATAAAGAAAAAGAGCAAAAGGCTGTTTTTAAGTTACCTTTAAGTAGTACTAATTGTCAAATTTAGAGATACAATAAATGTAAATCGTCATTTAATAAAAAAAAAGAAAAAACTTTGTTTGAAAGTGTTGAGTTTAAGAAAACAAATGAAAGAAAACATTAGAATGAGGATTAAAGCAGTGGGGAAGGCAAGGATAAAAGCATTCAACTGAAGGGAACCCTGGCTGAAGGCTTGACATCATTTGGTAGAAAATTAGCTTCATTGTGACTCATGTGATTTAAAAATAATGAACGTCTAACCTTTTGTAGATGATGCCTGTAGTCAGAAGAGGGTATAGTTTCTAAATGTTTTTACTCATATCAGTGTTAATTACAGTAAATATTTAAAAGTACATTTTCAAAAAATTTCTTTTATACATCTACATTTAAAAGTAACTGGTGAAAACTACAAAGGCTTCAACAGTTTCTACAAATTTGTATTTAAAACTTAGGAAATCAGCTAAAGAAAATTGAATGTAATATGCATTTTTTAAAATTAAAAAATGAAGATTTAAAGACCCTCTCCATTAAAAAGTTATGTTTTTGGATGTTCTTGTTGCATTTTTCTCATAATGAAGGACATGTATGAAATTATTTAAGATTAAAATTGAATTTCTGAGTATTTCTTTATTCTAATGGTTTTGGATCGGGGTCGATAAAAACCTGCGATTTGAAAAAGTTCTGGTTTGTGATGCAGCAACTGCCGTGGGCAGGCCAAAGTCTCACTCCGCTGTTCCAATTCCAAAGCATTCACTTGCAGAAAAATAGATTTATATATGTCTTCAATTTCCTCATCAGCGCTGCCCTCTAGCTTTCTTTTTGCTATGCTAATGTTAGCTTGGGTTTGTGAGGTGCTATAAGCTAGCAGGAGAGAGTGTAAACAAAGAGCAGATGGGAAGTTAGTGGAGGCTAACTTCTGCGTCATTAGTTCTGCCCTCAACTCACAGGTGAATTTCTGATGAAGCTTGTTGTGCTGCAGAAAATGTGTCTTAATTTTGTCTAAAAACTAAATCATAGTATAATTTAAAGACCTCAGTTTTATATTCAGACTTTCAGAATATAAAAAAATAAATATTTGGATTTTAAAGATATTCAGTATATTACCAAAACTATTGGCTCACCCATCCAAATGATCAGAATCAGGTGTTCTAATCACCTGGTCTGGTCACAGGTGTATAAAGTCAAACACTCATCCATGCAGAATGTTTTTACAAACATTTGTGAAAGAATGTTTGACATAATGTCTCCCTCATTTTCAATAAATAAAACCAATTTTATGTAAAAAAAAAAAAAAAAAGACTATTTTCCTCAGCTAACCATATAAATAGTAATATAATTTATACAAACTAGAAGAGATTCTGGTTCAGTAAATTGGGAAACTGTTGATTTCTCTTGTAAAAAGTAGGAGAGGAAGACTCTAGTTCAGTAAATTAGCTGCAAAGCTAACTCTGCTTTCTAAGCTAATATACAGCTATGAAAAAGCCAATCTTTCTATGCAGTATGATGATTTTGTGTTGGACGCCTCCATTAAAGCTCTGAAATTCAATTTTTCTCTCCTTTCACCAAGTTGCACTTTCAATTATGGATTTATAGTATTAAGAAAAAAAATTTAGCAATAGCCTGCAGCCAGTCTGACATCATCCCTGTGACTAATGCTGCCAGAAGTTTAGTAGATTATAAACATATTTCCTGACTAAATCTGTGGCTATAATTTGTTTGATCGTTTCAATTATTTAGGCAACAAAAATGCAGAAACCTCAGCTTTGGGTTAGGAGTGATTTCTTTTAACTGAACTTGATCCGTTTAGCCGCCGTCTGAGCGTGGAGCCCGGTTCTGCTGCACGTCAAATCACAGAGAGGCACTTTGAGGTCACTCTTCCCAACTGAAAGGACGATTCAAAGAGCGAGCAGATGTCATTTATTTCCTGATGGATGTCACTGTACACCAACTATTTCATCTTTACATCAGTTATACCCTAACCCAATCCTCAGGAACAGATGGAGGAGTTTTTTGTTTTTTTTTTTGTTACGGATAAAAGCAACTTCTGCATGTTTTCCTTAGAAACAGCACCTCAGAAATAACTTGGCAGGTACGTCTTGTTTCATCACGGAGTGCTGGGACTTGTGACCTTTGCAATGAAACAACTCTAGTCTTCATATTTGCTCAAACAGCAAGAGGTAAATGGAAGTGACAGGCTAATATACATTGCAACGTATACTTCAGTATTCGGCGGATGGGCCCGTGGCTCATCCAGTGAGTCTCCTGGGTGCTCTGCAGCCCTGCATGCAGAGGACGCAGCAAGCATGTACTGTCTTTGAAACAATTTGCTCTGTGACACTTTGATAGCTGCTATTTTTCTTGCATGATGAGGATATTGCCTTTTAATTTAGTCTAAAAGCTCACAGCGCGGAGTGGGGGAGGAAAGGCCATTATGTTCGCGACTGACAGAAAATGATTAGTGTACATAACAGGGAAAATAATGAAGAAAGCAAAACATTTATTTTTAATGAGCCAAAACAAAACCTAGATGAAAGACGTGGAGAAGTTGGTTGGATGGAGGAACCAGAGAAGCGGCGATGGAGTGGCGTGCACGGCGCTGAGTGCACACCGTGTCAAAAAGCATGAGCATCCAGGCTGTCATAAGAAATGGGCATTTCGTGTTCTCCCTTTGGTGGCGGTGCAGTGGATCGTAGCTGCTGACCTCCCTGTCAGATTCCACGGTCCCATCCATCAGGGAGGCGCATTAATGTGGCAGCATGGTTTTCAGCTCATCCATCAGAGTCAGATGTCCCACGTGCAGCTGAGGCAGGCGGGGCAGCTCATGTATGTTTTCATACAGCGCGCCCGTGTTTGCACACGAACGCGACGGTCGTGGGTGGGCGGGATGACGAATCCCCGCTTGACAGACCTGTCCTGTTTTTCTGGAGGCGGTCCCTTCAGGACGTCCCACGTTTGATTCTTCAAAATTAACATGAATAGATAAACTGAGCAAAGAGTTCTGGTCTACTAACTTCTGTAGGAAATTGTTCTCCAGCTGTTGATACTCTTGTCATTGATGTGATTTTCAGTAGGGGTGTCAAATATCGAGTTAACCGCAATTACTTAATTACAGACAAATTGGCACAGTATTCCTTTAATCAAATTTTTATCTTTATCTAATATGTAGGGGATGAAGCTCTACAAGGTTTCTGTTATCATAAATTAATGGTTGACGGAGGCCTGATCGCGTCTGTCACAAACGGGCAGACGCTGGTTCAAAGTGCAGCAGGTTTATTAGCTCAGACAGGAAAACAGGAGACAAACACAGCTAAAAGTCTATGAAGCTAAATCAGAGTCAGGCAGGCAAATGTCCAAAACAAGTGTGAGAGCAACCAGAGTGGTCAGGGTCTCGAGGCGCCCCCTCAAGCAGATGGTGCCCTAGGCAGTGCCTATGCCTAGGGTTGGCCCTTTGTAAAAGCAAGTCAATAATAACAATTTTGGTTATTTTTTTTTTCTATGCTACACTTTTAAAATGGAAAAAAATGTTGAAATGAAATTTTGAAACAACACACTTGGATTGTTGTTAAACAAATGGTGAATAAGCTGCTCTGTTGACTTCATACTTTGGAAATCTGACTGATGATCGTTAACCTCACCATACCTCACTGCAATTCACCTATGAAGTTGTTTTTTTTTTTTTTTTTGACTGTGGGGGTAAGCCAGATTGTATGCAGAGAACATGCAAACTCTACATGGAAAAGTCTTAGGAAAAGGCTAGGATCTGAACCAGGGCCTTCTTGCTGGGAGGTGAGTGCACCAACCACTATGCAGCCAGAACTAAGAACTAAGTTCCCCCTGCCACCAACATTTTAGTTCTCCAAACCAACATTCCTAATGTGAAAACGATCTGTAATTATTTTCATGCCATGTCTATTTACCTAAATAGACATGGCATAGTCACAGTGATGTCAGACCAGAGACAGGGTCATAATTCTTAATGGAAAAGTATTTCTGGTAGTTTGGAGGTGTCTACAAATTCAGTTAAAAAAAGTATTTTGTACACATATGGAAAACATGAAATTACTTATTTTTTCCGTTTTGCGCTCCATTTCTTGTTTGGGTTAAATGTAAATGTCTTTGCCTTGTGTTCCTATCATCGAGTTGTTGCTGCTGCTGCTGACACTCTTCAGTGGTTTTCCTCAGAACAATCCCCTCCTGAAGGCTTGTGTTTTCTGTATCGGCTTCTTTGGCTTTCTCAATCTAAAACGCATGTGTCGAAATCCAAAGAAATCAAGCCTCAGAGCTTTGTTTAGAAAGTATTTATTTTATTTTGATTTATTTTCTGATACAGATTACAAATGTGCACAGCTGACTGTAGGGCAAGAATAATATACTGTAAAGAAAAAAAAGGTAAAATAACTGCAGAACTCTAGACATTGGACAGAAAATCAAGAAAAATAACGAATGTCTCAAATAAAACATCAGTTCAAAAGGGCGGATGATGCTAATTCATTTCTCACCTTCTTCTGGCTTAATTGTACTCACATATGCGACTAAGAAGAGAAGAAATTTAGAGGCAAAAGACTTGAGTTGACACAAGCCTCAAATAATTAAAAGTTGTGATAAACTGGTAATTGTATCTCAATCTAAATGGCCTTGACCTGTGGAGTTCCCCAGGGATCCATCTTGGGACCTATTCTCTTTAATCTCTTAATGGTTCCTTTAGCCCAGTTAAAACACTGTGAAAATATGTCTAATGTGAAACATTTGGCTGTGTAAAAACTACTGCGGGGTCAACTGCCATTTTGTTTGACTGTTTTCTCCTGTTTTGGTTTGTTTTAGGGAGACTGGTTAGACTCTGTCCTTTATTTACCTTTTTGTTTGACTGCATGGAGCTCAAATAGAGCATTTGACATTTGAGTTAGTTCTGATTAGTGTGAACCGGTAATGTTTGCTTGGGCTTGTGAGGGGCTGTAAGAGAGTGTAAATAAAAGGATTATGGGAAATGAAGGCAGGTTTACTCCACCTCAACAGAACAGCCCCGCCCACAACTCAGAGGTGAATTTCTGTTTAACTTCCACCGCTCAGCAGAAACTATGTCCACACCTGTTTGAGCTGGAAATTATTGAAGACAAATGGTATTCTGTATCTAAAAGGAAAATCTTTTTGCTGATCACCGCTAGCTCAGTGGAGAAATTGAGTGTTGGTGTTAGACTGGGGGCGGTGCTGTCAGAGCAGACTCTTCCTGAAAGGGGCTGTCTCACACGGACATTTAAGGAGATAAATGTGGTGCTTGGTTGAAATGGTAACACTGTTCTTTCTGTTGCTGATGATCCAAAGATCACCTGTAAATGAACCCTGCCAAGCTCAAACAATTTAAACTTTATAAAAATAATATCACCCTCATTACAGTGTGCTTTTTTTAATTATTTTTTGTTTTAGAAATGTCCGTTTTACATTAGTGTGGATGGAAGCTGATTGTGTAGCAAATGTTCCAATATTGCAGCGTTGCCATCAGCTGTTTTGACCCGCCCCCTCGTGATTCGTCTTGGTCCCTCTATTACACCTATGAGCACTTCACCTTGAGCGGGCTTGTAGCAAAGCAAGACGCCACCGCTCCTCCTCTTCTATCCATACATTGTGTCCAGCCAAGCAGCTGACTGTTGAAACTGCAAAGAAGGAGGTACAAAAATGAAGGTACGCTACCGAGTGGAGACTCTCCAAGCCAGACCAAGCTGCACTGAGTTGTGGCAAATAAAACTGAACCATTATAAAACAGATGATTCCATTTTAAGAACAAACATCTGTTCTTAGAAGAGGATGCTCATTTCAAAGGTAAGTGAACAACAGCAGTTATTATCGTCAAATTTATTGTCAAAAGGAAAAAATTACAATAAAACCCGCACTATGTAACTTTTTGTGTTACACTTCTGAAGATCTGCAGCAAAGAAAAGGTGAATGAAGTCGGTTTGTTCCGCCTCTGATG